>JASAMX010002476.1:0-34670 GCA_030248175.1 Microlaimidae sp. YZB2_3 | reverse complement strand
ATGTAATTTGTAGATAATCCTTTTGCAAGCTGATTATTGTTGTGTCAACTTTTCATTTTTTGTATACAGCAAAGAACTTATATAACTTTTAGTATTTAAAAACAGATTCATATTTTGAGACAATTACAAAAATTTTTTCAAGAAATCAGGAAATTTTATATTGAATATAACCAAATAAAACAAGCACGAAACACAAGTCCAAAAAAGCTAATGCCGCAAAAAATGAATAAAGCAGGTCTTTCTAAAAAAAATTTAAACCATTTTTAACCCGTTGTCGAAAATCACATACAATAAAATTTAAAAAGTTTAAAAAACATAAAAAATTTTTGTAGTGATACGACAAATTGTGTGATATTCCAACGAAATAGTGCTGAAATTGATGAATGCTAAATTGGGCTGGTGCTTAAATGGTATGTTTATGATGTCACAGACTGAATTATTTAGGTATTCGCTCTCAAAGCTTCAAGACTGTTCTGTAGATTGGCGCTTTCTCGTTATTCCGTCGCCTATCGCTAATTGGCTAAGAACTTTCTGAAAGCTAGTGGAACTATGTTTCAGTAGTATAGGGAAAAATATATAATACTATATATTATATTAAGGAAAAATATGCTCACTCAGTCTCAAAAGCGAAACAATTTGGCGACATTTTTTAGCACTTGCCATTAATTGTTGTGCTGCTATAAAACTGAAAAAAAATGCGATTAATGTGCATGTGTCGTAATGAACAAATAAAGGTGTAGCAGTGTTTTTGCGCTTATCATAGCATGCTAGCTCAAATGCACTGTCACTTACCAAGCATATGGATCTATTTCTAGATTTATGCGTCATATATGTGCATATTACATAAATGGAGGGAACAAAAAAAAGAGTCTACTGAAAACCACTAATTAATTTTTACACTATACACAATATAAAAAATTTTTAGTATAGCTATATTAATATAAATTCAATAATAATAGACAAAAAATCGTATTTATGATTGCATTTGAATTTTATTTTTGATGCTTATAATGAAAAGTTTGTATTTTGTGTACAGTGTAAAAATATAAGTATTGGTTTTTTAGTGGATTTATTTTTTTTTTTGTTTCCGCAGTTGTGCCATTTTTATTTGCAGCATGTCATATATGCGCATAAGATTTGTAAAAAGTGCAGTGTGCTCTCAACATGCAGTGCGTTCGAGTTAGCATGCTAGGATAAACGCAAAAACACTGCTACATTTTGAGACAGTGCCCATTTATACGACACATGCCGGAATAAGAGCAGTTGTTTTGCAATTTTATGCGAAAAACAACTTATGGCAGTGCTTAAAAAATGGATCAAAAATTGTTTTGCTTTCTGAGACTAATATATATATTTTTCCTTAATATAATATATAGTATTATATATTTTGGCATAGTATCACTAAATAACTGTATACATAAAGTATGCAATAAACATAAGTAGTCACCATAATCTATAATTAATGTATTTTGCACTTACTTTTTGTAATATGTATATCAACTTTTTAAAGCTGTGTGAAATTTTCCAATTTGAAATCATAGTTTTGGCATATGACAAAATATAAGTAGCAGATATGCAAATTATCTATTATGGCGACTCCCTATGTTTATTGCATGCTTCATGTATAAACTTGAGTTCTAGTGCAGGTGGCAGAAACCAAGCAAAATCAGTGTTATTAAATGTAATTAAGAGTTATTAATGTTAAATGTCATTTAGTGTTATAAACGTTTCTTACGTTATTAAATGTTGTTAAAAATTCAAACATAACTAATATTATTATTGCAACGCTTTATTTTTAAAGCTGCTGTTATTCCAACTGCTTGTTATTTTATCGCTTTTATTTGCTGTTTTCTGTTTTGTTTACCAATATACGTTTCAATTTCAATTCCACTGGTGAATTTTGCTTTTGTTTATAGCTTGATAATTGATAGCAGAGCGTGGTCAAAACGTCAAGAGCCTAAAGAGGTTCGAAAATTTAAATAAACGTCAAGCAACTGGGTTGAAAATTGAAAGCAAATCGCAATCTCGCTGAAAAGTGTCTACTTGGCGCCGTCCGCACTGGGGTAGACGATGCTGTGCGACCAGACGGAAATAGAAGATGAACTCTATGCTGTGGTTCTGAACGGCGCCCACTTAAAGAAAAGCGCTGCTTCACACGTATTGGTTCTACACATTCAGCAAATACCTCGCCAAGAAATGAAACCTTGCTTCTCATCTGCTCACAAACTGGTCATCATACCTCTATCTGCAACAAGGAAAGAAAGAAAGCCATCTACAACTATAACCAAGTTCAGATCTAAAGGAACAAAATAAATATATAAGAAAAACCAGTGGATGCTCTGGAACTGTCAGCACTTTACTGAACTCTCTCATACTAGGTGGAGAAAGATATACATGATGCACGGCGGCATTTCCTTCTGCAATGTCACCAATACTTAACACAAATCAATTCCAGAAACTCAATGGCGTTTATTGATGGAGGTGCACGTTTCGCCCCGCACCAAACCAAATAACGCCGCAAACAATCTTAAGTCCAAAATGCGGAAAGCTGCATCATTGTCAGTTTCACGCTTCAAGATTCAGATTCAAAGATTTTATTTTCTCAGTAATACACAAAGAAACAGTAAGAAGGACAAAACAAACACAAATGCGATTTGTACCTAGTTGAGTTACAGATACAGTAAGCACTCAAAAAATCAATAAATCGAACAAGGTTGGCTGATTTAGATTTACTAATAAAAACTAACTCAAGGCCTTAAAAAATAAAGCTTTTATTTAGCCATTTAACTTCCATTAGTTAATTCATCAAAAGATCATAAATTGGTACAGAGAAATTTTGGAATGAATTCTATCTTCATTTAGATAATTCCATTTACTTATAACTTTATTAAGGTAGCACTACAGTTCTCCAAAAATTCTTTGATTTTTCAAAAAACAACTACTTGTGGGTTTTCGGGGGTCCCCATTACTAATCCGAAATTTGTTTTTTCATTTTGAATCTCGAGGGGCGCTAGGGTAATTGCGACCTCCCCTAGGAGGGACACTCTGACTCTACCCCGGTCTCAATTCAAAACCACCTTGAAAGTACGCAATTTCTTTTAACGAATACAAGATTTGAATAATGTACATTTTTTTACTAAAAAAGCTAAAAAAAATAAAAAAAAAAGTTAAAAATTCAAAAAAATTTTTTTCTGTGTTAAAAAATAACTCTGAGGTGGGTTTGAACCTGGGAGATGGCTTCTGGATGCAGGGTTGGACGCTCTAACCACTGGGCTACTGCTGGTGCATACCTTTGTTAAAAAAGTACTTTTGAACGAAATGTTTCAAAACGGTAGTTTCCCTATGTCAAATCAAATTTATCCGTCAAAAATTATGAAATTGTTTACAGACCCATTAAGCAAAATATATCAAAAATGGAGAACTTGCAATGAGTTAGAAACATTGGCGTTGTTATTTAAAAATCGATACAACAATCTACTGAGAAATTAGTAACTTTTGAAAGTTAGGAAAATCTCAAAAAAACTTTTCAAAAATGTCGGTTTTCTCCAAATTCTCTATACGATTTTGCCGAACAACAGGGAAGTTTTATCTGACTGTCTTCTAAATTACGTACAAAAAATTTCTAAAAATCCACATGCACAAAAATTTTATATGTCATTCTCGCTAAAAAAACCTGCGATTTGTTGCAATCTTTAGCAACCATTGCCACAGCTTATTTTAATTTTTATGTTCATCAAAATATAAAACGGCATGTGAGGGACATGTGAGGGATTAGCACAGATGCAAGTTTTTTAAAAATTGGTTACAGCTGTAATGAACAGTGACTGTACAAGTTTTGTGCGCTTTAACTGTAGTGTTCCACCTTAAAAAAAAACTGTATTTTATTCAATGCTGAGAATCTTGATGTTATCAAAGCGGATGTGGTTCGCGCCAGACTCAATGGGGTTAATGGTTTTAAATTGAACATGGAAGCGTATGCTGTTGCAAAAACTGCACCAGCCTTTAAAGCCTCGCCTATCAAACTTAACAAAAATGGTTTAAATGTGGTTCGCCAGTTAAAGCCACGACACTATCCACCAGATCATGAAATAAAGCCTCCTGTGGACATTCTTATTAGTCAAGATTACTACAACACTATAATGGGACCACAAATCAAAGCCACAAAGGTTCAAAATCACCTATATGTCTATCACACGCCACTGGGAAATGTGCTTTGTGGCAATGGAAGTTCTGGTACGGAGCTACAAAATGGTGGGACAACTATGTGCCTGTTAAATCAAGCAGCTGTTAGTGAACCAATGGGACGCTTGTGGCAACGGGAAGCAAATGGCATCCACAGTCCTCATCAAAGAATGTATACATCAAAGTTGCAAAAAATGCTTGTTGATTTCAAAAGGAAATCAAAAGTCAAGATGAAAAAAACTACTGCAATTAACTTGAAGAAATTATCAACACCTGTTCATTTTTTCAAACTGATGCTACTGAAGTGCCTGGGTGCAGATTGTCATGATACAACAAATTGTGTGACAATTTAACCGAATCGTGCTAAAATTGACTAGTGCTGAATTGAACTGGTGCTAAAATGGGACGTCAAAAAAGGGGCAAAAGCAAAAGAACGTTAAAGAGGAATGGACGGTCACAGACTCAAATATTAGGTATTCGCTCTTGAAGCATCTAGAATGTCCTGCAGAGTTGGCGCTCTTCTCGTTATTTTGTTGCTAATTGGCTAAGAACTTTCTGGAAGTTTTTGGAGCTATCTTTCAGTAGTATATAAACCAAGTAAAATCAGTGTTATTAAATGTAATTAAGGGTTATTAAATGTCATTTAGTGTTATAAAATGTTACTTAATGTTATTAAATGTTAAATCGAACACAACTGATATCATTATTGAAATTGTTTATTTTAAAAGCTGCTGTTATTCCAAACGGCCTTGTTATTCTTTTGTGTGCCTTTGCTGTTCTCGTTTTTTTACCAATAAACGTTTCAAATTCAATTCCACTGCGCACTTCGCTTTGTAAATAGCCCCACAAATTTCTACCATAATCATGGCAAAGTAGAGTACTGCCATGCTTGTACAATCTATAAAAAAACAGAAAACACTTGGCTGCCCTTCATGACTTGCAATGCTGTACAAATGGAAACTGGTCTGTTCAAATAAAACATTCCAATCATTTTGAAAAATCAATGCCATTTTGGATGTCGAAAGTTGGTTCAAGTTGGTGAAATTTTTAGTAAATTTTTAGAGTATTGGACTTAAACTCAGCCAGGCCTTAATTTCCGCTGCCAATTAGGGTGTTAAGAAAATTGGCTTATTTTTTAAACACAAAAGAACTAGCACAAAAGTAACTGAATTAATGTTGAATAAAGTGTATTTGCCAAAGTTTATTATTTTTGTTATTCTGCATTATCAACATTTTTTTATACAAAAAGTGAATTTTTTCGTTATTTTCTTAATTTTTGCTTTGTGTTTAACCTGCATAAAGTTTAGAACGAAGCATTATATAACCTTAAAAATATTTTCTATTTAAGGCTCAAAGTTGTTAATTTCAAATGTTTTGAAAATTTTCTTAAAATCACTTTGCAAGGCGTTTAACTAACTGCGCGTTTTAAGATTTTGTTAATTTCGGCCACCTTAAAATTTAGATGAAAGAATCAGCCGTTTTTTGCTGTTTTTAAAATATCATCGTAATACCTATTTTTTAAAGAATTTTTTTTGCTCGTTTGACTTTTTTTGACTTTTTTTAAACAAAAAATAAAAAAAAAATTCAACAAAAAATACATGTGAATAAAACTTGTTTTTTAGGGTTTTCACATAATTATTTAAAGTCTTGTTAATAACTATTAAAGTTTGCAAACGGGAAAAAATTCAGTTATATGTGCCAAGAATAATACCTATGGATAATTTTGCAACCTTTAAAAAATTTTATTGTTCGTTTTGGCAATATAGTTATAGCCAGTTTTTTTTTAGGTGGCCGAAGTTAATGGCTAGCGCTTTAATTTCGGCCACTATAAAAAAATTTTAAACCTCCGCTGATCTTTAAGTGTAACAAAAATTTTAAAATTTTGCACTGGAATAAAAAAAATAGCTGTCGTTTGATTTTTAGACCAAATTTTGGTCTTATTGAAAAAACCAGAAAAAACGTAATCTAAAAATAAAAAAGGTGGCCGAAACTAAGTCAGCTACCTTAATTATTTATTTTTAAACATAACTGAAATATCATATTTTATGGTCTTTTCAGGTTCATACAATTTTACGAGGTTACCCAAATTCAAGACTTAAAATTACATTGAAATTTTGGATATGAAAATAATTGTATTTATATTATGGGGAGACCATGATGTTTCTTTTTAAATGGAGTAAGTTTTTTAATGTTTTATACTTTTAATTATGACATTGAATTTAATGCATTAAAAGGCGGATTGCAAAAGCCGAAACAAAGTTTTAAAAAAAGCCTTATATTAAATGGAATAGTATAAAGCTACGTAAGTCTAAAAACTAAATGCCAGAAAAGACTAAAACAAGTCTCTTTAAAACCTGCAAATTAATAACAGATTTTATGAAATTTTCATAAAAACAAAATTCAATAAAAAACAATACGTAAAAAAGCTCTAGTTTGCGTCTTTGTACCATTAATGAAACTTTATTCACATAAATTTCCCACAACCCCAATCAAGCCATTGTATGAGTTAACGAGCTGTAAATAAGACGGTATTAATTAAGTTACACATCGTCAAAATTAAGCAAAAATAGTATAACGCAAGCGTCACAGTCACCAGTTATACGGGGTCTTTAAAAACCACAAGCAGGGAACTTGGAGCCATGGTAAAATTTTTGGGAACTTGGGGCCACGAGCAGACGGGAACCTGGAGCCTTTTAAAAATTGGTTTGGGGTCTAGATTTAGGCTCCGCTTAGGTTTAGATAAACGTTTTAGCGATTTTTTATTTTCGGCTCCAAGTTTCCGACTTACGGCTCCAAGTTTCCTATTTTTGGCTCCATGTTCGAGCTTCAAGTTCCCAAGGCTTCATCGACCCTAAATCAGTCAGCATGTAAAATCTTTTATCAAAAGAAATTATCGCATCGTACATTAAATATTGCAATTTACTATTATTGTCGTATAAATCAAAACATACCGCCGTATAAACGGCTATTTAAAACCAAATATCCAGTTCTAAGTCCGAGAAACATTGAAACATTTAGATTTAATATAAGGCGACTTTTTCTTTAATGGTTCTATTTTTTATACATAAAACAAATTAGCTCTCAAAGTATTTGTAAAATTAAAAGTCGCCTTATATTAAATTTAAATTTTTCAATGCTTTTCTGACATAGAACTGAATATTTGGTTTTATATAGCCGTTTATACGGCGGTATGATTTGATTTATACAAAAATAATAGTAAACTGAAAATTTAATGTACGATGCGATAATCTATTTTGACAAAAAATTTTCCATGGTAACTGTGACGCTTGCGTTATGCTAGTTTTGTACTGTTTTGACGATGTGTAACTTATTTAATACCGTCGTATTTACAGCTGATTAACTCATGCAAAAGCTTGATCCACTTTATGGAAAATTTATGTGAATTAAGTTTCATTAATGGTTTAAGGACGCAAACTATAATTTTATACGTATTGTTTTTATTGGATTTTGTTTTTCTGAAAATCTCATAAAATCTGTTATTAATTTGCAGGTTTTAAAGAGACTTATTTAAATTTTTTCTGGCATTTAGTTCTTAAACTTACGTACAGAGCTTTATAATATTCCATTTAATATAAGGTTTTTTCAAAACTTTGTTTCGGCTTTTAATTAAGTATAGGTTTAAACTTTTAAATATTTTAATTAAGTATAGGTTTAAAATAAGAAAATTACGACTTTTTCAAATTTTTTTGTACTCTCCCTCGTACAGTAAAAGACGCTTATTCAGAACTAGTCTATACCTCGACCGAAGTTTTTTTTAGTCCACAAGTTTTTTGTACAGACAATACTACTCAATTCCATTGAGTACTATTGTAGTAGGTATTCAATACACGATGATTTGTCAAGTAATAAAACTTTTATCCCAAAATGTTTTTCTATAATAACTATAGTATTTAAAAAATTTCTGTATCCAACCTAATAATAATAATTTCCATGAATTGTGTATTTTAAGAGACCCAACAGATCCTTTATTACTACGGGAGTTAACCCACGTTATGCAATTTTCCACATTCAATAAATATACCCTCTATAGTTATAAAACACAATTCAAACGAAATGTTTTGGCTATAGTATATTGGTCATTTTGAACGTAAGAGATATTACATGGAGAATAAACGGTAAAGTTTACGGTGGACTAAGTAGAGGTGAATGGGAAAGAGTATTATGGTTTTTGTCACTACTGCTGCAAAGGCAAGTATCAATGCGGGATTAGATTGGATGGAGCAATGGATTGAACATTAAATTTATGAACAAACAAATACAATCAATCAATACGATGGAACAATTTAGTTTATTAATTACAATAATAATCATACCATTATAATGACATAACATTTTCTTATATCCTTTAACAAAATTGTTGTTAGTCATATCATTTTTGGTCATATCATGCTGCACTGGCCCGTATATTAGTCGTGAGTTTTAATTATTGTGTAATGTAATATGAGCAACAACTGCCTTTTTAAATGAAGAGATTGAGATAAAAACAAGCATAATTAATAATTACTATTATAAGAAGAAAAAAAAAGTATGGAGAGATTGGGATAAAAAACAAGCATAATTAATAATTATTATTATAAGAAGAAAAAAAGATAGTTGAATTTCAAAATTTATTCACATTCTCTAATTATAGTTGGCACGGCGCCGCGGGTTTAAATCGTCCCTTTTGTGCCTCATGTAATTCGCACAAAAAAATCAAAAAAATTAAGTTTTCTTATTTGACATACTTTAAAGTTTTAATCTGAGTAATTGTCAGAACGAATTTCGTTGTGAGTTGAAAATTTAAGTTTTACAAGAAACTATAGTTTTTTTATTTTACTTACTATATTTTTACAATTTGAAAAAAAAACAACACCGCAGCTACTTTTTTATATATAAGAAAAAAACTTAATAATCAAATCAACTTCTGCGGGTTGTGACAAGTCATGCATTATAAAACTACAACATCCAGTTTGATTTTTTGTTTATTAATGAAGTTGTTCATATGACAGCCCCGACAAAGCAACCCACAATATTCCACAAATGTTTTTACTGAATGGTTTGTCTCGGCAAGTACGGCTCTCAAACGGGCCTGCTGTAGATTTAAAGAATCTAGCAGACAAGAAAAGATGTATTACATAAGGCAGCAAAAAGTCTTCGCAGGTTTTGCAGGTAGCTAAACCTGCTTTGAATATAGGTAGAAATCAGGTAAAAGACATTTAAATTTAGAATGTATGCAGGCAAGGCGCAGTGACGCTTAAAATGGAAGCAGGTAGGTTGCAAAAAAAATCCTCAAACAACTAATGCCTTCCATATTCACCAGGTTTTGTAGTTTACAACAAAAGCAATAGACTTGAAGTGCGTCTTACTGCGCGATTGAGAAAAAGAGATCATGCTTTTAAAAAAGACATGTTTTGCTTTCAAAAATGGTATTGTATTTGCGTTTATTTGCGATTTTTGGAATATCGTGGATTAAGGGTAAGGTTTACAACGAAAACAAGGTAGTTTTTTTGGTTTTCATATAACTTTTTTAAATATAAAAATATCACTTCAACTTAATTTACAATATTTTCAGTATGACATTATTTTAAAACTAAACCATTATTTTAAAACATTCTTGATAATAACTATAACCGCAAAAACATGTTCCAAAATCAGTTTTTAAAATATTGCAAAAGAGAATCAGTAGATTACCATAATTAATGAAATTTTGTGTCATTATAGATTTTTTGAGATGATAATTGTTTATTCTAAAAAAATTCAAAAAATAATGCAAATAAACACACCAATGACCAACTAAATTTGTTTTATGAAAACTGTTTTACAGAAACTTTAATATATATTAAAAGTGATAATTTAACTGTTGTATTAAGTTGCATTCAGTAAAAAATCTGATTAAAACTGCACGTAGGGTACGTCCTTTTAAAACAATGCTTAAAAACATTGTGATATAAAATCTGCCGTCCGGTGTTAGAGTAAATTACTTAAATTAGGTCAGTCTTAATTTCGGCCACTGACTATCGTGCTCTCCACACGTAAAATTATGTAAATTAACTAAATAAATCAAGATCAGCACATGTGATCTTTCTAGCTGTACTTAGTTCATTATATAACTTTACGCATGGAAAAAATAACAGCCGGTGGCCGAAATTAAGAACGGCTGAATTTAAGTCAGTTACCACTATGGATTTTATGATAAACATTGCAGTTATATTTTATGGTATCATATCAAATAATAAATAATCCTAAATAAAATTGTGTCTACTACTGTGTCAAAAACGTATTATCATAAAAGCCGTTGATAAAGACGTGCCTTTTTAAGAATCACTAGTGTAACTGACTTAAAATCATCCAGGCCTTAATTTCGGCCATCGGCTGTTATTTTTGCCATGCGTAAAATTATGAAATAAACTGGATATTGTTGGATAGATCATCGTGTCATTTATCGTCATGTCATAGCCATACGCAGTTCATTTCATAACTAAGCGCATAATAACAGCCGGCGGCCGTAATTAAGGTCTGACCGACTTAAGTCAGTTACTCTAAAAAAACTTCTTAAATATATTTATTCGATAAAAAACAAAAAAATTGTTTAACATGCCATTAAAAAATTTTAATTAAAATACTATGTTTTAAAAATAAATTATTTTTAATTAGCTTCGTTCGTCTATATTTAGTAACCGAGTGATATTTTTTGAAAGGAAAGTAACGTAGACATACAGACTATGATATGCCATTATTTTCTGAGAGCCATATAAATAGCCTATTAGTAAGGTGTGAAGGCGGTGAAATTTTCAATAAGGAGAATTAATGGTAATTTTGGCCCAACCACATTTTATCTTTATAAATTATATTGTGTGATTGATTGAAGGCTTAATGATAATAATGCCCATGTCGTTTATACGAGCCTACACAATAATAGACAACCACGCCGAATTGAGCTTATCGTATCTTCGGACGCAAGCCCGTGTTTTCCTAAAGGTTGGGAATACTTTAAACTTATTCCTGAAGACGGAAAATAAGAGAGTTGCCGAAGTCTTAAAATTTTATCATTAACTGAAGTTTAAAATTTTTCTTGCCAATACTGTAACCTAATTTAACACAATTAAATAGGACAGTGGAACAATACCATTATACAATAATACAAAAGGTAATGATTGTTTTAAAGTTTTAACTGGAACTGAAACTTTTAAAGAATACTAAAACTATTACTAAAAACTTTTTAAAATACTTTTTACGCCCATTATAATTTTGGAATTAAAAATTTTTTACAAACAAATTTGTAAAAATAGTTTAATAACCGTTTGTGCAGTTGAAAATAAGCATGGATTTTCCCCAAAATAAAAAATTTTTATGAAACAACATGCTTTTTTTTTCCTTTTTTCCTTGCGTTATAAAAAAAATTTTCTTCACAAACAAAGAATGGTGTAATGAGCGTATTCGTTTTTGCAAGCAAAAATATCTATTGGATTTAAGTAAGGTCGATCTCATAAAAACCTCCATAAGGGTAATAGAAAAGCTGAATAAATTGTAAAATACAGCAATTATAAACTGAAGTCAACCAATAAAAATCTATGTTTTTTGCCTATGCTATGTTTGCTTATATGCTAAAAACAACCATTATTTATTAAGGGTAGCTGACTTTTTTCAAACAGTTTTGTTGTTTTTTTTCTTCATTAAATTCTTAGAACCCAATCAACTAAAGTCAGAAATTTCTTTAAAATTTTAGCACATAAACTCATACAATTTATGAAAAATCAATGATTTTTAATAGCATTTATGTAATGTTATTGTTTAAGGTAACTTCATTAAAAATTGTCAAAATTAAGGTTTTTCGCCTTAATTTCAGCCATCTTGAAAAGTCACCTTAAACTTCATAAATATCAAAAAAAAATTTAGCAATAAACGCATTAAAATTAAAAATAAGATGTGCTGAAAAATCTTTGATTTTGTTTTTTTATAAATGATTGACAAGATTTCATTTTTTAAATTTATTTTTATATTTTTAATGTTATAAATGTAGCTCAAATAAGTACAAAAACCAACAACGTAATTTGTTTGTATTGAACACTATTAAAATATTATATGCTAATTCAAGAAATATCAAAACATAACCGATGTTTTTATCTCAAACACAATACTCTTTAAAATATTTATGAAATTTTATATGTAATTAGAAATTTTATGTGTAATTAAAAAATTATTTTCAATAAACATATCAATTTAAATACAACTTAATTCCAGGTACCTATGAAAAATTTATTTTAAAAAACATACAAGAAAGCTGCTGCATGCCTACAAATAACTAAAAGTTTTGTTTAAAAATATTAAATATTATTAACCCATAATTTTTGATTATTAGTAAAATATAAATGATACAAAAAAAATCAAATTATATAATCAAAATATATAAATACAATAACTAAACAAGCATTATTAATTTAGTAGTAATAAAATAACTTTTAAAGCGCCATAAATTAAAATGTAAATATTAACAACATATCATTACTCAAAAACAATCTCACTTTATTGTTATATTTCGTGTCAACCGATTTATCATCGTCATGTCAACCGGGCGATTTAGCCCCGTGGCGCCGCGCCAACCATAATTACAGAACGTGAGTAAATTTTGAGATTCATGTTTATCTCCTTCTTCTTCTTCTTCTTCTTCTTCTTCTTCTTCTTCTTCTTATTATTATTATTATTATTATTATTATTATTATTATTATTATTATTATTATTATTATTATTATTTTATTATTCTAACACTCAATTCTTAAAATCGATATTCCTCCTTCGTTACTGATTGTTAAAAAATAAACATGGGCTCATTGGAAAGAAGAAAGAATTACGCAACTTCTCTTAGGAGCTGTTAGGTCTCTGTTGAATATTGTATAAAAATGAAGTTTTAATTAATTGCGTGAACTGAACGTATTGTAAACTTTATTTGTTTAATATTGAGATTCAATCCTTCTTGCCCACAAAAAGTTTTTAATTGAAACTTTATAGGTTTTCTATTGTTATGTTAAAATGAACTGAAATCAAAAATTTCAAAGATAAAAATAAAAATAATAAACACTAAAACTTTTATCATTTAACAATTTTTTGTTTTTTTTTTTTTTTTTTTTTTTTTTTTTTTTTTTTTTTTTTTTTTTTTTTTTTTTTTTTTTTTTTTTTTTTTTTTTTTTTTTTTTTTTTTTTTTTTTTTTTTTGTTTTTTTTTTTTTTTTTTTTTTTTTTTTTTTTGTTTTTTGGTTTTTTTTTTTTTTTTTTTTTTTTTTTTTGTTCTTTTTTTTTTTTATTTTTTTTTTTTTTTTTTTTTTTTTTTTGTTTTATTTTTTTTTTTTTTTTTTTTTTTTTTTTTTTTTTTTTTTTTTTTTTTTTTTTTTTTTTTTTTATTTTTTTTTTTTTTTTTTTTTTTTTTGTTTTTTGTCTTTATAATTTTTTTTTATTTTTGTTCTTATTCTTATATCTAATATATTTAGAATTAATACTCTCTTTTTCACTTTTTAATATGTATATTTTTTTTTATTTTAGTTCACTTCTTTTCTTCTTTAGTCATTATTTTTCGGCATAGTTTGTTTTTTATCTTTATTATATTTTTTTTCTTTTTTTTATTTATATTCGTCTTGGTTTTTTTCTTGTTGTTTGTTTTCATTTGCTTTCTTGTAATTTTTCTTTTTATTCTGTTTTTCTGGTTTGGGGCTTGATATTTTTTTTGTTGTTTTTTTGTTTTTTTTGGTTTTTTTGAAGTATTGAAGAAGGAAGAGAGGAAGAAGAAGAAGAGGAGATAAAGATGATGAAGCATAATCTTAACAAGAAATAAGCAGGCGTTCCAATTGAAGAAATAGAGGTTATTGGCATTCATTTATTGGCAGTGATATTTTTTAAACTTTTTGGTATCATTTAAAATAATTTCCATTTTTTTAAATACAATCGGATTTGTTTAAAACTACAATCGAATTTTCTTTATCGCTTTTTGAATAATTAATATTTCTAATTGTTTTTGTACAATATAATCAGATTTGTTTAAACTCTCGAATTTTCTTTCCTTTTATTTTTTTGTTTTGAGTCGATGAAAGCGGTAGGGTGAGTTCATTAATAGATAGGTTTGAGGGAGCTGGATGTAAGTTGTAGTTATGAAAAGACGAAACGTTTATATCCTGCAGTTTTGTTTAAAAAAGTTTTTTTAGACGAGTTTATTCTGCGTTTTGTTTAAGTTTTTTAAATAAAAAGAGAGTGTTTTGTTTTATTTTAGGATACAAATATTTTTATATGTTGTCTTTTTATTTTAAACCAATGATTTTATAATGATATTTATCTATCGAAAGCGTTCTAATGATAAAGTTTTAGGTAATTGATTATTTTTATTTTTATCTTTGAAATTTTTGATTTCAGTTCATTTTAAATACATAGAAACTATAAGTTTCATTAAATTTTTGTGGGCAGAGGATTGATTTTAATATTAAAATAAGTTTAATAGTTCGTTCGCATTTTAACTTATTTTTATAACATCCATATAGACTACGCTTAGATAGTTGCGTATTCTTTCTTCTTTCCTGAGCATGTTTATTTTTTCTCGTACGAGGAGGTATCTTTAGATTGAGTGTTAGATTTTTTTTTTTTTTTTTTTTTTAGAGAGAGAGAGAGAGAGAGAGAGAGAGGAGATAATGATCTTTTGTTTGTATTTGGTTGGCGCGGCGCCGGGGCTAATCGCCCGGTTGAATGAGATGATATCGGTTGAAGAATATTGTGAGATTGTTTTTGAGTTGATAGCCGTTTAGAAAACCTAAATAAATAAAAACTTAGTGTTATTATTTATTTTTATCTTTTAAAAGATTAGTTTCGTTTTAACATAACAATAGAAACCTATAAAGTTTCAAATTAAACTTTGCAAGAGGATAAATCTCATATTAACATCAAGTTAATTGTTAAGACTACAGTTCCGCATTATTTTTCATTTTTATTTCCACGGAGCGCGATTCTAGAGAAGTTGCGTTTCTTTCTTCTTTTCCCATAGCCCGTGTTTTTTTTCTCGTCGAAGGAGGATATCGATTTTGATTCGTGTCTATATATATATATATATATATATATATATATATATATATATATATATAGAAGAAGAAGAAGAAGAAGAAGAAGAAGAAGAAGAAGGAGATATGATCTCTTTTCCGTTCTGTTTTCGCGCCGCCGGGGCTAATCGCGGTTAGCTTATAATAGTTGGTATTGGTGGAGATTGTTTGAGTAAGATAGTGTATTTTACATTTTTAATTTATGGCGCTTTAAAAGTTATTTTATTACTAAATTAATAATGCTTGTTTAGTTATTGTATTTATATATTTTGATTATATAATTTGATTTTTTTTATATCATTTATATTTTACTAATAATTAAAAATTATGGGTTAATAATATTTAATATTTTTAAACAAAACTTTTTGTTATTTGTAGGCATGCAGCAGCTTTCTTGTATGTTTTTTAAAATAAATTTTTCATAGGTACCTGGAATTAAGTTGTATTTAAATTGATATGTTTATTGAAAATAATTTTTTAATTACACGTAAAATTTCTAATTACATATAAAATTTCGTAAATATTTTAAAGAGTATTGTGTTTGAGATAAAAACATCGGTTATGTTTTGATATTTCTTGAATTAGCATAGAATATTTTAATAGTGTTCAATACAAACAAATTACGTTGTTGGTTTTTGTACTTATTTGAGCTACATTTATAACATTAAAAATATAAAAATAAATTTAAAAAATGAAATCTTGTTAATCATTTATAAAAAACAAAATCAAAGATTTTTCAGCACATCTTATTTTTAATTTTAATGCGTTTATTGCTAATTTTTTTTTGATATTTATGAAGTTTAAGGTGACTTTTCAAGATGGCTGAAATTAAGGCGAAAAACCTTAATTTTGACAATTTTTAATGAAGTTACCTTAAAAAATAACATTACATAAATGCTATTAAAAATCATTGATTTTTCATAAATTGTATGAGTTTATGTGCTAAAATTTTAAAGAAATTTCTGATTTTAGTTGATTGGGTTCTAAGAATTTAATGAAGAGAAAAAACAACAAAACTGTTTGAAAAAAGTCAGTTACCCTTAATAAATAATGGTTGTTTTTAGCATATGAGCAAACATAGCATAGGCAAAAAACATAGATTTTTATTGGTTGATTTCAGTTTATAATTGCTGTATTTTACAATTTATTCAGCTTTTCTATTACCCTTAAGGAGGTTTTTATGAGATCGACCTTACTCAAACCCAATAGATATTTTTGCTTGCAAAAACGAATACGCCCATTACACCATTTTTTGTTTGTGAAGAAAATTTTTTTATAACGCAAGGAAAAAAGGAAAAAAAGAGCATGTTGTTTCATTAAAATTTTTTATTTTGGGGAAAATCCATGCTTATTTTCAACTGCACAAACGGTTATTAAACTATTTTTACAAATTTGTTTGTAAAAAATTTTTAATTCTAAAATTATAATGGGCGTAAAAAGTATTTTAAAAAGTTTTTAGTAATAGTTTTAGTATTCTTTAAAAGTTTCAGTTCCAGTTAAAACTTTAAAACAATCATTACCTTTTGTATTATTGTATAATGGTATTGTTCCACTGTCCTATTTAATTGTGTTAAATTAGGTTACAGTATTGGCAAGAAAAATTTTAAACTTCAGTTAATGATAAAATTTTAAGACTTCGGCAACTCTCTTATTTTCCGTCTTCAGGAATAAGTTTAAAGTATTCCCAACCTTTAGAAAAACACGGGCTTGCGTCCGAAGATACGATAAGCTCAATTCGGCGTGGTTGTCTATTATTGTGTAGGCTCGTATAAACGACATGGGCATTATTATCATTAAGCCTTCAATCAATCACACAATATAATTTATAAAGATAAAATGTGGTTGGGCCAAAATTACCATTAATTCTCCTTATTGAAAATTTCACCGCCTTCACACCTTACTAATAGGCTATTTATATGGCTCTCAGAAAATAATGGCATATCATAGTCTGTATGTCTACGTTACTTTCCTTTCAAAAAATATCACTCGGTTACTAAATATAGACGAACGAAGCTAATTAAAAATAATTTATTTTTAAAACATAGTATTTTAATTAAAATTTTTTAATGGCATGTTAAACAATTTTTTTGTTTTTTATCGAATAAATATATTTAAGAAGTTTTTTTAGAGTAACTGACTTAAGTCGGTCAGACCTTAATTACGGCCGCCGGCTGTTATTATGCGCTTAGTTATGAAATGAACTGCGTATGGCTATGACATGACGATAAATGACACGATGATCTATCCAACAATATCCAGTTTATTTCATAATTTTACGCATGGCAAAAATAACAGCCGATGGCCGAAATTAAGGCCTGGATGATTTTAAGTCAGTTACACTAGTGATTCTTAAAAAGGCACGTCTTTATCAACGGCTTTTATGATATACGTTTTTGACACAGTAGTAGACACAATTTTATTTAGGATTATTTATTATATGTTATGATACCATAAAATGTAACTGCAATGTTTATCATAAAATCCATAGTGGTAACTGACTTAAATTCAGCCGTTCTTAGTTTCGGCCACCGGCTGTTATTTTTTCCATGCGTAAAGTTATATAATGATCTAAGTATAGCTAGAAAGATCACATGTGCTGATCTTGATTTATTTAGTTAATTTACATAATTTTACGTGTGGAGAACATGATAGTCAGTGGCCGAAATTAAGACTTTAATTTAAAGAATTTACTCTAACACCGGACGGCAGGTTTTTATATCACAATGTTTTTAAGCATTGTTTTAAAAGGACGTACCCTACGTGCAGTTTTAATCAGATTTTTTACTGAAAGTAACTAAATACAACAGTTAAATTATCACTTTTAATATATATTAAAGTTTCTGTAAAACAGTTTTCATAAAACAAATTTAGTTGGCCATTGGTGTGTTTATTTGCATTATTTTTTTGAATTTTTTTAGAATAAACAATTATCATCTCAAAAATCTATAATGACACAAAATTTCATTAATTATGGTAATCTACTGATTCTCTTTTGTAATATTTTAAAAACTGATTTTGCAACATGTTTTTGCGGTTGTAGTTATTATTATCCCTAAAACAAGAATATTTTTAAAATAATGATTTAGTTTTAAAATAATGTCATACTGAAAATTTTGTAAATTAATCTGAAGTGATTTTTTTATATTTAAAAAAGTTAGGCCTATATAAAAAAGTTTTAAAATCTACCTTGTTTTTGTTGTAACCCTTTCCTTGGAGCAGTAATCCACGATACTCCAAAAATTGCAAATAAACGCAAATACAATACCATTTTTGAAAGCAAGTTTTTTAAAAGCGTGAGCTCTTTTTCTCAATCGCGCAGCACGACGCACTTGAAGTCTATTGCTTTTGTTTTAAACTGCAAAACCTGGTGAATACGGAAGGCATTAGTTGTTTGAGCACTTTTTTTTACAACCTACCTGCCTCCATTAAGCTTCACTGCGCCTTGCCTGCATACATTCTAAATTTAAATGTCTTTTACCTGATTTCTACCTATATTCAAAGCAGGTTTAGCTACCTGCAAAACCTGCGAAGACTTTTTGCTGCCTTATGTAATACATCTTTTCTTGTCTGCTAGATTCTTTAAATCCACAGCAGTCCCGTTTGAGAGCCGTACTTGCCGAGACAAACCATTCAGTAAAAACATTTGTGGAATATTGTGGGTTGCTTTGTCGGGGCTGTCATATGAACAACTTCATTAATAAACAAAAAATCAAACTGGATGTTGTAGTTTTATAATGCATGACTTGTCACAACCCGCAGAAGTTGATTTGATTATTAAGTTTTTTTCTTATATATAAAAAAGTAGCTGCGGTGTTGTTTTTTTTTCAAATTGTAAAAATATAGTAAGAAGTAAAATAAAAAAACTATAGTTTCTTGTAAAATTTAAATTTTCAGCTCACAACGAAATTCGTTCTGACAATTACTCAGATTAAAACTTTAAAGTATGTCAAATAAGAAAACTTAATTTTTTTGATTTTTTTGTGCGAATTACTTGAGGCACAAAAGGGACAATTTAAACCCGCGGCGCCGTGCCAACTATAATTAGAGAATGTGAATAAATTTTGAAATTCAACTATCTTTTTTTTCTTCTTATAATAATAATTATTAATTATGCTTGTTTTTTATCCTAATCTCTCCATACTTGTTTTTTCTTCTTATAATAATCTATTAATTATGCTTGTTTTTATCTCAATCTCTTCATTTAAAAAGGCAGATGTTGCTCATATTACATTACACAATAATTAAAACTCACGACTAATATACGGGCCAGTGCAGCATGATATGACCAAAAATGATATGACTAACAACAATTTTGTTAAAGGATATAAGAAAATGTTATGTCATTATAATGGTATGATTATTATTGTAATTAATAAACTAAATTGTTCCATCGTATTGATTGATTGTATTTGTTTGTTCATAAATTTAATGTTCAATCCATTGCTCCATCCAATCTAATCCCGCATTGATACTTGCCTTTGCAGCAGTAGTGACAAAAACCATAATACTCTTTCCCATTCACCTCTACTTAGTCCACCGTAAACTTTACCGTTTATTCTCCATGTAATATCTCTTACGTTCAAAATGACCAATATACTATAACCAAAACATTTGGTTTTAATTGTGTTTTATAACTATAGAGGGTATATTTATTGAATGTGGAAAATTGCATAACGTGGGTTAACTCCCGTAGTAATAAAGGATCTGTTGGGACTCTTAAAATACACAATTCATGGAATTTATTATTATTAGGTTGGATACAGAAATTTTTTTAATACTATAGTTATTATAGAAAAACATTTTGGGATAAAAGTTTTATTACTTGACAAATCATCGTGTATTGAATACCTACTACAATAGTACTCAATGCAATTGAGTAGTATTGTCTGTACAAAAAACTTGTGGACTAAAAAAAACTTCGGTCGAGGTATAGACTAGTTCTGAATAAGCGTCTTTTACTGTACGAGGGAGAGTACAAAAAAATTTGAAAAAGTCGTAATTTTCCTATTTTAAACCTATACTTAATTAAAATATTTAAAAGTTTAAACCTATACTTAATTAAAATTCTAGCAAAAGCCGAAACAAAGTTTCGAAAAAACTTTATATTAAATGGAATATTATAAAGCTCTGTACGTAAGTTTAAGAACTAAATGCCAGAAAAGACTAAAACAAGTCTCTTTAAAACCTGCAAATTAATAACAGATTTTATGAAATTTTCAGAAAAACAAAATTCAATAAAAACAATACGTATAAAAGCTTTAGTTTGCGTCTTTTAACCATTAATGAAACTTAATTCACATAAATTTTCCATAAAGTGGATTAAGCTTTTGCATGAGTTAACCAGCTGTAAATACGACGGTATTAAATAAGTTACACGCCGTCAAAATTATACAAAAATAGCATAACTCAAGCGTCACAGTTACCATGGAAAAATTTTTGTCAAAATAAATTATCACATCATACATTAAATTTTACAATTTACTATTATTTTCATATAAATCAAAGCATACCGCCGTATAAACGGCTATATAAAACCAAATATTCAGTTCTAAGTCAGAAAAGCATTGAAAAATTTAAATTTAATATAAGGCGACTTTTAATTTTACAAATACTTTGAGAGCTAATTTGTTTTATGTATAAAAATAGAACCATAAAAGAAAAAGTCGCCTTATATTAAATCTAAATTTTTCAATGTTTCTCGGACTTAGAACTGGATATTTGGTTTTAAATAGCCGTTTATACGGCGGTATGTTTTGATTTATACGACAATAATAGTAAATTGCAATATTTAATGTACGATGCGATAATTTCTTTTGATAAAAGATTTTACATGCTGACTGATTTAGGGTCGATGAAGCCTTGGGAACTTGAAGCTGGAACATGGAGCCAAAAATAGGAAACTTGGAGCCGTAAGTCGGGAACTTGGAGCCGAAAATAAAAATCGCTAAAACGTTTATCTACACCTAAGCGAAGCCTAAATCTAACCCCAAACCAATTTTTTTAAAGGCTCCAAGTTCCCATTGCTCGTGGCCCCAAGTTCCCAAAAATTTTCCATGGCTCCAAGTTCCCTGCTTGTAGTTCTAAAGACCCCGTATAACTGGTGACTGTGACGCTTGCGTTATACTATTTTTGCTTAATTTTGACGATGTGTAACTTAATTAATACCGTCGTATTTACAGCTGGTTAACTCATGCAATAGCTTGATCCACTTTGTGGGAAATTTATGTGAATAAAGTTTCATTAATGGTTAAAAGACGCAAACTAAAGCTTTTATACGTATTGTTTTTATTGAATTTTGTTTTTCTGAAAATTTCATAAAATCTGTTATTAATTTGCAGGTTTTAAAGAGACTTGTTTCAGCCTTTTCTGACATTTAGTTTTAGGACTTATGTAGCTTTATACTATTTCATTTAATAGAAGACTTTTTTCGAAACCTAGAATTTCTGCCTTTTAATGCATTGAATTTAATGTCATTGATTAAAAATACAAAACATTAAAAAACTTACTCATTTAAAAAGAAACATCATGGTCTCCTCATGATATCAATACAATTATTTTCATATCCAAAATTTCAATGTAATTTTAAGCTATAATTAAATCTGGGTAACCTCGTAAAATTGTATGAACCTGAAAAGACCATAAAATAGTGCGGTTATGTTTAAAAATAAATAATTAAGGTAGCTGACTTAGTTTCGGCCACCTTTTTTATTTTTTTAGATACGTTTTTTCTGGTTTTTTCAATCGAGCCAAAATTTGGTCTAAAAATCAAACGACAGCTATTTTTTTATTCCAGTGCAAAATTTTAAAATTTTTGTTACACTTAAAGATCAGCGGAGGTTTAAAGTTTTTTTATAGTGGCCGAAATTAAAGCGCGAGCCATTAACTTCGGCCACCTAAAAAAAACTGGCTATAACTATATTGCCAAAACGAACAATAAAATTTTTTAAAGGTTGCAAATTTATCCATAGGTATTATTCTTGGCAGATATAACTGAATTTTTTCCCGTTTGCAAACTTTAATAGTTATTAACAAGACTTTAAATAATTATGTGAAAACCCTAAAAAAACAAGTTTTAATAACTTGTATTTTTTGTTGAATTTTTATTTTATTTTTTGTTTAAAAAAAGTCAAAAAAAGTCAAACGAGCAAAAAAATTCTTTAGAAATACGGTATTACGATGATATTTAAAAACAGCAAAAAACGGCTGATTCTTTCATCTAAATTTTAAGGTGGCCGAAATTAACGAAATCTTAAAATGCGCAGTTAGTTAAACGCCTTGTAAAGTGATTTTTAAGAAAATTTCAAAACATGAAGTTAACAATTTTGAGCCTTAAATAGAAAATATTTTAAGGTTATATAGTGCTTCGTTCTAAACTTTATGCAGTTTAAACACAAAGCAAAAATTAAGAAAATCACAAAAAATTCACTTTTTGTATAAAAATGTTGATAATGCAGAATAACAAAAATAATAAACTTTGGCAAATACACTTTATTCAACATTAATTCAGTTACTTTTGTGCTAGTTCTTTTGTGTTTTAAAAATAAGCCAATTTTCTAACACCCTAAATTGGCGGCCGAAATTAAAGCCTGGCTGAATTTAAGTCAGATACTCTAGAAAAATTTATTTAAAAATTTCACCAACTTGAACCAACTTTCGACATCCAAAATGGCATTGATTTTTCAAAATGATTAATGGAAATGTTTTATTTGAACAGACCAGTTTCCATTTGTACAGCATTGCAAGTCATGAAGGGCAGCCAAGTGTTTTCTGCTTTTTTATAGACTGTACAAGCATGGCAGTACTCTACTTTGCCATGATTATGGTAGAAATTTGTGGGGCTATTTACAAAGCGAAGTGCGCAGTGGAATTGAATTTGAAACGTTTATTGGTAACAAAACGAGAACAGCAAAGGCACACAAAAGAATAACAAGGCGGTTTGGAATAACAGCAGCTTTTAAAATAAACAATTTCAATAATGATATCAGTTGTGTTCGATTTAACAACATTTAATAACATTAAGTAACATTTTATAACACAAATGACATTTAATAACCCTAAATTACATTTAATAACACTGATTTTACTTGGTTTATATACTACTGAAAGATAGCTCCAGAAACTTCCAGAAAGTTCTTAGCCAATTAGCAACAGGCGACAAAATAACGAGAAGAGCGCCAATCTATAGAACATTCTAGATGCTTCAAGAGCGAATACCTAATATTGAGTCTGTGACGTCATAAACGTCCCATTTTAGCACCAGTCCAATTGAACACTAGTCAATTTCAGCACTATTTGATTAAATTGTCCCACAATTTGTCGTATCACGAAAATCTGCCACCAGGCACTTGAGTAGCATAAGTTTGAAGAAATGAACAGGTGTTGATAATTCCTTCAAGTCAATTGCAGTAGTTTTTTCATCTTAAATTTTGTTTTCCTTTTGAAATCATCAACATTTTCTGTAACTTTGATGTATACATTCTTTAATGAGGACTGTGAATGCCATCTGCTTCCCGTTGCCACAAGCGTCCCATTGGTTCACTAACAGCTGCTTGATTTAACAGGCACATAGTTGTCCCACCATTTTGTAGCTCCGTATCAGAACTTCCATTTCCACAAAGCACGTGTGAAAGACATATAGGTGACTTTGAACCTTTGTGGCTTTGATTTGTGGTCCCATTATAGTGTTGTAGTAATCTTGACTAATAAGAATGTTCACAGGAGGCTGTATTTCATGATCTGGTGGATAGTTGAGTGGCTTTAACTGGCGAACCACATTTAAACCATTTTTGTTAAGTTTGATAGGCGAGGCTTTAAAGACTGGTGCAGTTTTTGCAACGGCATACGCTTCCATGTTCAATTTAAAACCATTAACCCCATTGAGTCTGGCGCGAACCACATCCGTTTTGATAAAATCAAGATTCTCAGCATTGAATAAAATACAGTTTTTTTAAGGTGGAACACTACAGTTAAAACCGCACAAACTTTGTACAGTCACTGTTCATTACAGCTGTAACCAATTTTTAAAAACTACATACTGTATTAATCCTCATGTCCTGAGCATCATTTTTTATATTTTGATGAAACATAAAAATTAAAAATAAGCTGTGGCAATGGTCCACAAAGGGGATTCCGACGAATCGCAGGTTTTTTTCACAAAATGACATATAAAATTTTTTTGTGCATGTCGATTTTAGAAATTTTTTGTACGTAATTAGAAGACGAGTAGATAAAACTTTCCTGTTGTTTTCAGCAAAATCGTATAGAAAAAACTCGAGAAAACCCGACATTTTGAAAAGTTTTTGAGAAAATTTTATTAACTTTGGAGCCTAATTTCTCAGTAGATCTCTATACGATTTTTAAATAAACAACGCCAATGTTTCTAACCCGTTGAGTTCTCCATTTTGATATATATTTTGTTAAAATCGGTCTGTAAACAAATTTTCATAATTTTGCAACGGATGAATTTGATTTGACGTCGGGAAACTACATTTTGAAACATTCGTTTAAAAGTACTTTTTAACAAAGGTATGCAAGACGAGCAGTAGCCCAGTGGTTAGAGCGTAAGACCCTGCATACAGAAGGTCTAGGTTCGAATCCCCCTGGGAGTTATTTTTAACACCAAAAAAAATTTTTTTTTAATTTTAACTTTTTTTTTATTTTTTTTAACTTTTTAATTAAAAAAATGTACATTATTCAATACTGTATTCAACCCAGAGTACGTACTTTAAGGTGGTTTTGAAGTAAAACCGGGGTAGAGTCAGAGTGTCCCTCCTAGGGGAGGTCGCAACCCCCCCTAGCGCCCCCTTGAGGTTAAATCAAAAAACGAAGTTCGGATTTGTAATCAGGACCCCCGAAAACCCCCGAGTAGTTGTTTTTGAAAAAATCAAAGAAATTTTTGGAACTGTAGTGTTCTACCTTAATAGAGTTATAAGTAAATGGAATTATCTTTTTCCAAATGGAGGGTGAGCTCGTTGCAAAATTCTCTATCAATTTATAAAATCTTTGATGAATTAACTAATGGAAATTTAAAATGGCTAAATAAAGAGCTTTTTTTTTTAAGGCCTTTAGTCATTTTTTATTAGTAAATCTGAATAAGCCAGGTCTTCTACTTCGATTTTTGTATTTTTTGGTGTTATTGTAACTCAACTGGGTTGCAATCGCATTTGTGTTTGTTTTGTCCTTCTTACTGTTTTCTTTGTGTATTACTAGAAAAATAAAATCTTGAATCTTGAATCTTGAAGCGTGAAACTGACAATGATACAGCTTTCCGCGGTTTTGGACCAAGATTGTTTGCAGCATCTTGACTGATACAAGACAAACGTGCACCTCCATCAATAAACGCCATTAGTTCTTGGAATTGATTTGTGTTAGTATTGGTGACATTGCAAGGAAATGCCGCCATCATAATATTATCTTCAGCCTCCGCATCAAGGGTCAGTTGAGAGTTGACAACCGCAGCATCCACTGGTTTTTCTTCTGTGTTATTTTTTTCCTTCAGATCTGCATTCATTTTGGTTGTAGATGGCTTTCCTTTTTGTTTGTTGCAGATAGAGGTATGATGACCAGTTTGTTTGCAGATAAAGCAAGGTTTCGTTCTTTGGGAGGTGTTTGCTGAATGTCTCAAACCGATGCGTGTGAAGCAGCGTTTTTCTTTAATGAGCGCCGTTAGGACCGCATAGAGTTGCTGTTCTATTTCCGTCTAGTTCCGCAGCGTCGTCTACCCCAGTGCAGACGGCGCAAATTGGATTTTTTTGAGCGAATTTTGGGTTGTTTTCATTTTTGGACCAGTTATTTGACGTTTATTTCATTTTTGGACCAGTTATTTGACGTTTAACCACGCTCTGCTACCGATTGTCAGGCTATGACAAAGCGAAGTGCGCAGTGGAATTGAAATTGAAACATATATTGGTAACAAAACGAGAACAGCAAATGCACACAATTAAAATAACAAGGCAGTTTGGAATAACAGCAGCTTTAAAAATAAACAATTTCAATAATAATATTAGTTATGTTTAATTTAACAACATTTCATAACATTAAGAAACATTTTATAACACTAAATGACATTTAACATTAATAACTCTTAATTACATTTAATAACACTGATTTTGCTTGGTTTATATAGGCACCTTGCACTGGAACTCGGTTTATACATGAAGTATGCAATAAACATAGGGAGTCACCATAATGGATAATTACCGTATCTCCTACTTATCAACCGATCGAAATTTCGCGCGCTTTCGAGAGTTGATCTGCATGCTGGGAAAGGATAAGTAGGAGATTATCAATTATGGTGACTCCCTATGTTTATTGCATACTTTATGTATAAACAGAGTTCCAGTGCAAGGTGCCTATACCAAAAATATATAATACTATATATTATATTAAGGAAAAATATGTCACTCAGTCTCAAAAGCGAAACAATTTGGTGCCATTTTTTAAGCACTGCCATTAATTGTTGTGCGCATAAAATTGCAAAACAACTGCTCTTATTGCGGCATGTGTCGTATAAATGGGCACTGCTCAAAATGTAGCAGTGTTTTTGCGCTTATCATAGCATGCTAACTCGAACGCACTGCATGTTAAAGCACACTGCACTTTTTTACCAATCTTATGCGCATATATGCGCATATACTGCACATAAAATGGCACAACTGCGGGAAACAAAAAAAATAAACCCACTAAAAAACCAATACTTAGTTTGCACACTGTACACAAAATACAAACTTTTAGTATAGACATACAAAAATAAAATCCAATGCAATACATAAATAGATTTTTTGTGTATTGTATTGGATTTTATTTTCGTATAGCTATACCAAAAGTTTGTATATTGTGTATAGTGTAAAAAGTAAGTAGTGGTTTTTAAGTAGGTTTATTTTTTTTGTTTCCCGCGGTTGTGCCATTTTATGTGCAGTATATGCGCATATATGCGCATAAAATTGATAAAATAGTTCAGTGTGCTTCAAAATGCAGTGCGTTCGAGTTAGCATGCTATGATAAGCGCCAAAACACTGCTACACTTTGAGCAGTGCCCATTTATACGACACATGCCGCAATAAGAGCAGTTGTTTTGCCATTTTATGCACACAACAATTAATGGCAGTGCTCAAAAAATGTCACCAAATTGTTTCGCTTTTGAGACTGAGTGACATATTTTTCCTTAATATAATATATAGTATTATATATTTTTGCCTATACTACTGAAACATAGTTCCAGTAACTTTCAGAAAGTTCTTAGCCAATTAGCGATAGGCGACGAAATAACGAGAAAGCGCCAATCTACAGAACATTCTTGAAGCTTCAAGAGCGAATACCTAAATATTTGAGTCTGTGACGTCATAAACGTCCCATTTAAGCACCAGCCCAATTTAGCATTAGTCAATTTCAGCACTATTTGGTTAAATTGTCACACAATTTGTCGTATCACTACAAAAATTTTTTATGTTTTAAACTTTTTAAATTTTATTGTATATCATTTTTGAGAACGGGTTAAAAATGGTTTAAATTTTTTTAGAAAGACCTGCTTTATTCACTTTTTGCGACATTAGCTTTCTTTGACTTGTGTTTCGTGCTTGATTTATTTGGATTGATGCTTTTATATTCAATATAAAGTTTCCTGATTTCTTGAAAAAATTTTTGTAATTGTCTCAAAATATGAATTTGTTTTTAAATACTAAAAGTTATATAAGTTCTTTGCTGTATACAAAAAATGAAAAGTTGACACAACAATAATCAGCTTGCAAAAGGATTATCTACAAATTACATATGTAGTGGTGTATATAGTATTTTACACATACATTAGAGTTCAAATAATTAAAATCCATCCCCTTAAAAAAATGGCGTTAAAAATAGTTTTGCATGTGTAAGTTTTTATTCATGTGTGCTTGGAAAAATGCAAAATGCAGTTTTATTTTGAAATGATTTTTTAATTTAAAGTTTTATGAATTGTTTTGATATAATTTATTTCTCGGAGGTCTAAAATGCTTCCGGCGGTTTCACTTCTTTATATCGGCCTCGTTTCAGACCATTTTAATCAACTGTTTAGCATTCGTTTTTTTTTTATTTGTTTTTTTAACATCATTACTATAATGTTCATTTAAAGGGCATTTAGGCTTACAAGAAAACGTCTATTACTTAGCCCATTATAAACAAAGCCGATGGAGATAAATCAGATATACACTAATTCTGAATAAGGGTTTTTTATTGTAGGAAGAGGGTACAATGACAACTAGCGCCAATCATACATATGAGTAAAATTGAGAAACAGCGACTGACTAGTGCATTTTACGGTTTTAAATATTTCAAATATTTATTGATTCAATATCTCGACCCCTTCCCTTCAAAATTTCTAAAATACTTAATATTGCAAAAGCAAAAGCATTTTTTGGGAATTTTTAGCTTTTTGCCGCTTCGTAGATATGGCGCTGCAGGCTCGCTTGGTATCCACATTTTTAATGTTTCGATTACAGAAAATGCTTCTATTTAAAAGTTTGGAATGGGCTTTTTAAAATTAACTTTTAAATTTTGAATAATTTTACAACCAGAACATTAAAATAACATAAGTGAGTTTGAAAATAGTTTCAGAGCACAAATTTCAACTTTGTTTTTGCTAATTTGAAATCATTGTTCACGAAAATACTATTTTGGTGATGATATGTAACTATTTCGATGTTTAATAAAAAAACCAAAACTTATTTAACACAAACTGATATATTAAGACACTTCAACTTAGTTAAACATATCATTGTGTGGCAAGTTTATCTAAGTATAGTTTTAAACTAAAGCAACTAAGAAAACTACGATTTTTTCAAATTTTATTTTTTTCTTTTTGTACCCTCTCTAGTACAGTAAAATACGCTTATTCAGAACTAGTCTATAGATTACTCGGCAAACTTTTTTGTAATTTTGCTTTGATTTTCTGTGGCGTACGATTAAAATATAATTTCAAAGCCGTTTAATAATCTACATTAAAAAAACAAAACTTTGAGAACCATGCATGGTTTTATTAATGAATCATTGGGTGATTCCCTCTAATACTCAACTGGCCCAATGTTTCGTTCTTTTATTATAGTCAATAAATCACAGAGTGTGACATTTAATTAAACAAAGGACAAAAGAAATAAAAAGTTGCTGCTTATAATATCTTGAAAAGCGGTCATTTATTATTATATCTAATGTTTTCTTTTTGCTGAAAGTATGATTTATATCATTATAATGTTTGTCTGCGAAAAGTTAAAAGATTATAAATTGCGTTAATGGTCTGCCATTCAATCATTCTTTAGCGAAATCTTTTGTGTAATTGCCTCTTTGTCCTGCCTTTTATCAGGCTCATTAGGGACACCGGCAAAATTACTGACTAATAAGCAGAATACCAGACTTGGAACCTTTTAAAAAAACTTGTTTTATGCCTCTAAAAAAACAAAGTTTGAAAAAAAGAAGCGGGAAAACAATTTCCTGTCTGGCACCCTTCTGAATTAAATCCGTAAGAATAAAACATGTTTAGTTTAATAGCTATTAAGTTGAAAATATGAAAAATTAAAATAATAACAATAAAGTTGGAAACCTGTGGATGCTGTTATAATTTCATTTATAAATATATACTAATAATGTTTCCCGGAGCTCCGAGCTCTGGAGCGAAGTTCCTCTTTTAAGAGCTTCGGAAAAACCCCAAAAGTTCCAGAGTTTCGAAGCTCTGCCCAATTTTTCGCAATTTTTCTGAATAATTAAAAAGCGATGCTATGGATTATTTTTTCGGAATTTTTTTTAAAAATAAATTATTTTCAAAACTTATTTAAAAACACAAAAATAGTCTTATAAATGTACATAGAATAACTTCAAGTTAGTGTATTTCAAGCTTAAATAAGCTTAAAATCGCTCATTTAAAGGGCGGAGCTCCCTCCCTCCGCTTCAAATGACCAGAGCTCAAGGGCATGACAATAAAGAGTAGAAAAATAACGAATATATATGTCAAACGTGTAAGTTATGATATACTTTATGTGTAAACAGGTTTTTCCCGACCCGCTTTTTCGTCCCCTGGGTTTTTTTTTGCCGCACGATTTTTAAAAAGTTTTACCTGCTGCACAATTCTTTGAAAAAGCGGAGAATCACACGACTTTCCTAGGAGTCACTTTTTTCATTAGCTCCTTGTTATCGATTTTTGACATAAACAATGAGAATAAAAGTTCACTATCGTGTCAATACTTAAAAAAATTTCGGAAAATGTTTTTGTACATAATATAGTTGCTAAAAAATACCCTGGCATCAACGCTAATTTTCAAACTTTTAAAAAATATCTCCGTGGGATTATTAGAAACGTCTTTAAGTAGTTGAAACTTTAATTTATCAGCTTATTTTCAACTTAAAAAGTGGTCAAAAATATTCGTGAAAAATGCTCCAAGTAAAGAGCAAAAAGGGCAATCTCACCCAGGTGTATGTTTAGTCAGATAACGTGAAGACTAGCCCGAGGTGAACGTATATGTATGTGGACTAGCGAATTAACATTTGGCTTGTGTTTCTGTTGCTGAATAAAAAATAATTATAGACTATAGAATTATAAATTTTTATTCGGTGAACCAATTAAACAACCCAGTTGTATAGTTGTTCTATACTATGATGGAATGTCAGTTGAAAAATCAAGTTCACATCAATCTTTGATAATCGCAAAATCGCAATTTTGTCGATTTTATAGTTGTTTTTATCACATATTACAACGTTTTAATTAAATAGTGGCAATTTAACGATTGTCAAAGATTGCTTTGAGCATTATTTTTTTAAGACGAACAACAACTTGATTGTGTAATTAGTTTATCAAATAAAAAGTCATTATCATATAGTCTTCAATTTAAGTTTTATTTAGTGAGCTACTGCGCATTTCACATGCTTATTTACTACGCTACACATACGTCCACCCCGGACGCCTGAAGGAAAATCGCCCTTTTTCCTGTTCCTGCTCAATTCTAGGAGTCTTTTTTATGACTAAAGCTAACGTCTTCCAGGGTGAAAATAAGGGCGTAACCGCTCTCCGCCGGGAAGAAATAAACAATAAACCCGTGAGTGAGAAAAATTAAAAAAAAGTTTTCAGCGGTTATGTAACCAATTATTATTTAGTTGCGTCATGTGTTTTTCTGCACGTGATATTTTCTCAAAAAACGAGTGGTTACCTTACCATTCATCTATTTTCAACCTGATAGAATTTATCTTTAGTAGATTATATATCTGTATAAAATATTTTTTTTTTAATTTTAAATGTTTTTTAATCAGACAAAGCTACATGTAAGTTCTGATCACAGTTTTCTGGAGAACTACACATTCAAAAATTTTGGCAAGAAATAATAATACAAATTAAGATCCAAAAATAGTTCTATCTGAATTTTTTTATAGGTGGCAGGTTTTCACGATGTCTATAATAAATACTTTGGCTCTGCTATATTTGCCAAGGAACAATTGTTTTGCGCACTATAGAGATATAAAAAAGCATTTTCAATTAGCTATCTTCTTTGACTCGGATCTAAAATCAGCAGAAGCTGAATACAGCTTGTCACTCAATTAATACAAGTACCGGCGTAACATTTGCTTAGCGCGGTGTTTAAAATATTGCTATCAATTTTAAAATGATTTCTATTGAAGATAATGAATACTATATGAGCGATAATAACAGGAGCGACCCGAACGTTATCATTCATTTTATCGGTTAACATACAGTTAAAACTAGTCTGCAAATTCTATAGTTCCTGTCTGGTACTGGAAATATGACCTATTACGTTTTCTTTAAATGACACCAAAAGAATTTAGCAGGATAGTCAAAACACTGCTTTTTAAACGGAAATTGTTCAGTGTTAATATTTTTTGCAGAGTTATAATGTTATAGTGTTTATGAAAATTAGTGTTTATGAAAAAGGTGATCTTTCATCCATTGGAGATTAATTTTTTCCCAAGCACTAATTGGCTAAAAGTATGTAATTTTATTAAATCCTCCCACAACCATTTCCACAGAGCAAAACATATATAACGTGATCACGGATACTATATGACACTTTGAGGTTCCTTAAAATTCTGACGTGAGATTTTAAAAATTCTTTTAAAATTTAAATTTTTAAACTAATATTTGTATTTAAAATAATTACTTATCTGTGTGAAAGTTTGCATAGAAAACAAAGCAAAATTTTGATATTCCTTGCAGTTTTTTTTTGAGATTTCCGTGTTTTTAAAATCAAAATATAATATTGAATTTTGATATTCGTTTTTGTTTAAGTATGTTATCTGTTTTTTTTTTGAATTTTTTCACTAAGTTTAAATATAATTATTAATGACTTTTAAAATAAAAAGCCCAAAATATGACCAAATAAAAAAAATAAGTTAGTTTACCGAAGAACTAAATTTATAATTTATAAATTATTCAAAAACTATTAAAAATAAAGATTATAAATGTTGTTTTTGTTTGTTTTTTGGTGGTTGTTGTTGTTGGTTGTTTGTGGTTTTGTTGTGTTTGTTGGTTGGGGGGTGTGTTTGTGTGTGTGGTTTGTTTTGTTTGTTTGTTGTTGTGTGGGTGGTGTTGGTGTGGGGGGGGTGTGGTTGGGGGGGTGGGGGGTTGGGGCGTGGGGTGGGGTGGGTTGTGGTGATGCTGTATGTAATGTGTTGATTGGGGTGTTTTGGTGTGCTCTGTTTCAATTAATGTGAATTTTTTAATATTATTCATTGGAAATATATGTTCTATTCAATTTTTAGGTTTCATAATGAGCAATCTGTGATTTAGCGTGTTTGCAAAAAGCTCAATAAATATTTGTATTGATTTAAAAATCGAAGTATTAAAAAAACCTCTTAAAATTTTAAATTAACTTCTATTGTTTGTTTGAGTGACGTTAAAAAAGAATTTCGTTAATATGAAATACTATGTGTATAAACATAAAGCCAATTTGTTTTAATATTTGTTTTAAAATAAGAAAATAAAAATTATTACGAAGAAAATAAATTTATACTGAGCTCTTAACTTACGGCTCTAAGTTCCTCATTTTCGGCTTTAAGTTTCAACTCTCAGTTTCCCTGGTTTCATTGACCCTAAATTTATTTTATCTATAGCTTTTATCTTATCTTAAAATACTCATAAAATGTATCATGATTTTACTATTTTATATAATGCATTCACACCATTCTCATATTTATCACTTATATTGTCATGGGATATGCTGAAAAAATTGTACAAATTAATTTAGGAAATACTCGTAAGCCTACTATATTTTGTTTGTGTTCAAGGCTGTTAACTAAATAGGCCAATTTATATGCAACAAAACAACAAAGAAAATTCTGGGACAAAATATTTTTTTTTTTGAAAAAAGTAAAATAAACGCCTTTTGCTAAGATTAATATACATTTTTTATTTCAATTTGAATTTCAAATTAAGAACATTTACACGGTGCTCAATTTTTCGAGCTATATTTCGCTAAAAAATTTTCTAGCAAAACAACAATTATCCCTAAATACTCAAATTTTTAAACTTAAAACCGTATGGATAATTTTTTCTCTAAAGCAAACGGAAAATATTGTTTTAAAACTAAGTTTGAAACAAAATTGGTTTGTTCAACTGAAAGAAATTGCTTTTTTTTGTTTATTTTTATTTCCCAATTTTTTACACTTACTTACTGAGCTTTAATTCATACTGAGCCTCAATTGTTTGATGATTTGAAAGACTTGGAGCCTAAAAAAAGGTAAAAACCGAAAATGGGGAACTTATAGCCTAACCTATGTATCCTTGTATGTATGTATGTATGTATGTATGTAATCCTTGGTCTTAACCTTAGCCCAAATCTATTTTATTTTACGGTTTGTTTTTTCTTTGTTGATGGCTTAAAATTCATTTTTGTGACTTTGAACTTACATTCTTACCTCGTTTAAAATATATAACCTAAAAATAAAGGGAAATATGTGACAAGCGTAGAGCGCCCCTAAAAATAGCGCGTCCTAAATAAGACACTTGGAAGATTTAATAAGAGCCTTGTTTCTAAAAGTGTAGCTCTATTTAGGGCGTTAATGGATTTTGTTAGGATGTGCCCTAATTATTGGCAAATAAAATCTAGCTGACCGCGATATTTGCAGTATTGAATTGATTATTGAACAACAAAAACATTCAAAATTTTTCACTAAAGCGGATTAATAACAAAAATTAAAAACTATATTTTAATAATTATTTATTAAATTACTTAATTTGTAACTTAAATGCAAATTTTTAAGGGCTAAAGTTGGTTAATTTTTGTATATTTTGTGAAAAGGTGGAATTTAAAAAAATTCTGCGTTCTTATTTGTTTTTAAAAAAAAACACGTCATTACCGCACAATTTTAATTGGTCTCTTCATGTCTGCATTCTAATTTTCAGCATCAACCAGATATAATTCAACCATAGGACCTCGGAAATTTTCCAAGAATT
>JASAMX010002475.1:0-29393 GCA_030248175.1 Microlaimidae sp. YZB2_3 | reverse complement strand
TGCATATTACTTCGTTCAGTTACATATACTTAAAAAAATTTTGCTAAAAAATTGGTTATTATCATGAAAAAAATAAAAGTATATTTGTAATTGCTACACACTTGGAAATACGAAAAAATAGTATTAATTTGATTAAAGGCTTAATAAAAAAAATTCTTAATAACATAAATTGTACATGCCAAAATAGGGCAATTTTTGTGTATAAATCGGTTTATAACTCCTATTGAAAAACTCAAATCCCAAAAATAACCACAAAAATCAAGTCTACGGGTCCATTTTAGGATATGAAGATGTTTTATAAGTGAATTTTACTTTAGGGTCGGTCAAATCGATATTTGGGACGCGTATGGGAATCCTACCTAGATGCACAAGGGTGGTAGGGGGTTGTGTGGGGTCCACCCTCCCTAGCCTCGAAATTGAAAAAAATCCAGGGGAAGCCCCCCTCTCTCCAAATTTTCAATTTTTTAAAAAAATTATGCATAGACTATGCACCAGACCTGTGCATGGTTTGAAAATGCCCCACCCCCCTCCCGCTTTATTGGAGGATTTGCCCCGCAAGCGGAAAAATGAAAAGAATTCCCAAAAATTAACGCCATTTTTCACCGATTATTAATGCACTCATCATTGCGAAATTTTTGCAGTTTTTAGCCTATTTCAATGCAATTTAAGCTATTTTAGACCTATTTTTACATTATTTTCGCTTTTTTTTGTCCCTTTTCCTTTCTTTTTTTCCTTTTTTTCTTTCCCTTGCTTGCTTCCCCCCGTTTTATTGCCACCCCCTTCCCCCGTTTTGGAATCCCCCCCCATTATAACACCGGGGGGGCAGTGCACAGGTCTGTATGCACTGTGATTGTGAAGTATTAGTTCTGTTATCTGATCATTTGAAGAAGACACGCCGAGCGTGAGCCCCGGTTTCTTTAATACCAATGCTATTTTAGGATTCAGGCTCGTGGATATATTATTGACCTGGGTGGGTAGGTGATCGATCTGATATATCGACTCAACAACACATACAGAAAAAAAATTTTGATGCTTCACTTTAACAATAACAACTATTCAAGAATAAAAATAAATTGTATTTATTGGTGCTAAAAAACACTTAATTAGTTTTAAATACAGCTAATAGTCCTGAAATATTTTTAAACTTTGTCAAATAAAATATAATTAGGATACAAACACACACTATACTGCAAAGTTCTGGATTTGTGCACGCGCGGCGATAGATTTCGATTTATTTTTTTTTATTTTAAATAGAAAATTTTTTTAAGCAAATATTCATCTTTTGTTGTAAGTTTTTTTTAAGAGTCTTTAATTAAGATTTTATATAGTATTTATAAATATGACCGCTTTATGTTATTTTAAGTTATTTTGTTGATGTAAATTTTTTGGAGACATTTTTTGGTGATACACGGAATTCCAACAGAACTCTACTTTTATATACTGTGACGTTTGAAGACGAGACTGAGTGCAAGCAGTCAAAGTTGACAAAAAAAATTTAAGTCACCAAAATTTAATAAAATAGATTCTAAAGTTTAAAATAAAAATAATAAAAAAATGTAAAATATTAATATACCGCCGTCGCCCAGGCTCGACTTCGGATTAAACCTTGAGCACACAAATCACTTTACTAGTTTTGATGTCATTGTAATGTGTTGTGGTTGAATTATATCTATTTCTGACCTCTTTAAATTAGTATGTGAGGCATGAGCGGAGTAGCGGACTAAATAAAAATTGTGCGGTTATGACGTTTTTGGAACGAATATGCACGTATTTTTTAACCTCCCATCTTTTCACAAAATTAACTAAATTAAAAACTTTATTCTTTTCAAAAATTACATTTTAGTTCCAAATCGAGTGATTTGATTAATAATTGTTAGACTGTGATATATTATCTTTGATATACAACCTTTTTTGCTGAAAATTTTAAATGGTTTTGTCGTCGATTAAATACTGCAAATCACACAAGGTCAGCTAGGTTTCATTTGCTTATAAAAAATTGGATCCGCAAAAAAAAACTAAATTTCGAAACTAAGCCCCCCAATCTGCAAAAAAAACAGACACAGAAACATTGTCTATCCAGCTTGAGACTATAACAAATCTAAACCTCGGATAGCTGATAAAAAACATTTTTTTTCTGTGGGATTAATTTTAAAAAATATATATAATGCCAAGAATACATGAAATTAATTAATCAATTAATTTGTTGTTAATTAATTAGTTTGCATGCATGCACGCGCGTGCATGTGTGTGTGCGTGCTTGCGTGCGTGCGTGCGTGCGTGCGTGCTTGCGTGCGTGCGTGCGTGCGTGCGTGCGTGCGTGCGTGCGTGCGTGCGTGCGTGCGTGCGTGCGTGCGTGCGTGCGTGCGTGCGTGCGTGCGTGCGTGCGTGCGTGCGTGCGTGCGTGCGTGCGTGCGTGCGTGCGTGCGTGCGTGCGTGCGTGCGTGCGTGCGTGCGTGCGTGCGCGCGTGTGTGTGTGTGTTTCTGTAACGAGTAACATATTTTTTCTGTAACGGGGAGAGACCCTACTCTGCCACCGCGAAACGGATTAGGCTAAATGAGATATCAATCACTGCAAAGCTTACAAACCGGGAAATGTCATAAAGAGATTAAAATTTCAAAAAAAAATCTCATGGACATCTTAAGGCTGGACAACGAATTTTCACAAAAAGGGATCCTATGGACTTTGAAAATGGAAAAAATTTTGTCTTTGAATTGGCCCAAACTTACTGGTTAGAGGAATTAGTCGATGGAAAGCCAAAATTCTATGATTTTTTTTGGAAAGATGAACATTGACATTTTAATACTGGTCAACATATTTTCATAAAAGAGAAAAAGGACTCTACTTTCCAACCGCAGAACGGATTAAGCTAAATGAGACATCGCATTACAAATTTCACAGTCTGGGGATTTTCATAATGAGTGTTGAATGTATAAAAAATAACATGAATATCTACATCTTTACGCTTCACAAAACAAGGGATGGGCCCTCCTCTCGAATCACAAAAAAGATTATGCTAAATTAGATATCATTGAAAAACTTTTATTTCGGGGAGTATCTTCATAAGGAAGTTGAAATAAATAAAAATTAACATGGACATATTTTGCTGGACTACACATTATCACCAAAAAGGGGACGGACCCTTCTCCTTAACCACAAAACAAATTGGACTAAATAAAGTATCATTACAAACCTTGCAGTCCGGGGAATATCATTGAAAGGTAGAATTTTGAAAAAAAAGTAAGCAAATAAAGATAAAAATCTATCCATTGCCGTGATAAAATACACCGGTTAAAGATGTTCCGTTCCGAAATTGCATATTTTTTGTAGTTTTTGCAACTAATTAAATTTTTTTACCAATTTTCACAAATAAAAAGCAATCCATTGGAATTGTAAGCAAGTTCCTGATTTAATTGAAAGAGTTTTATTTTGAAATAGTTTTATTCACACTGAAAGTCACCGAAAAACATTTAAAATTTTTATTTAAAAACAATCTTTGTGGCAATGGCACATAGTGCTTTGGGGGTTTGTTTATTGGTTGGGGGGGGATTTGTGCCCTGCGCTTGGGCTTGCGTTTGGGCTTTTTAGTTTTTCTACTATTATTATTTTGAAATTTTCTTAGTTTTCACAAAAGCTAATATCATCATATTCTATTCGTCGGGAATTGCTTCCAGAAACGCAGTAGCACCGGTTTCTTGGTAAGGGATAACAGTCATCCTAAAATAAAAATTAAAGTCACCAATATTAAAACACACGGGTGTTATGCGACTTTTAATTTTTAACCTCGGTTATCTTAAATCTTAAAAAATACTAGTTTTTTGTGCGCATGTAAAACTGATTTAATAATTAAAACTATTTTAAATTTAAGATCATAAAAATATAACAAAAGGTAACTAAAATTTGGGCTAACTGACTTAAATTCGGGCAGCCTTAATTTCGGCTACTGACTGTTATTTTTGTATGCGAATGTTAGGAAAGGAACTATGAGTATGACTATGACTATGACGATATAATCATGTAGTTCATGTTATAAGTTTGCGTATGACGAAAAAAAAAACAGTGGCCAAAATTAAGGCTGGAATTTAAATCAGTTACCCTATTCTTAAACACCTTGCAATTTATTTTTGCGCGTCTAAAACGCGAAGGGAGAACGTACCGGAGCAGCTTAGAGTGAAACTGTTGCGCCACGGCCGGCGCCCGGTTGCTTTTATACACTAAAACGTTGGACGCAATACACACTTCGCGTCTGATCAGCGATAACAATCGCAAAGGGTTAATTGTTTAGAAAATTAACTCCAAATTTTTAAAGCCGTAGCTCCCTCCAAGTTCATGAATTTTACACGGAGCTTCGAAAAATTATAACCTGTTAAGTTTTTAAAATGTCAAGGTATCATTGTTTTAACTTAGAAACTACAGCGATTTTTTTAGCTTTTCAGCTTGAATAAAAATAAAGGTTTTATAGTTTTCAACTTAAAAATAGAGTTGTGATAACTACTTAAGTAGTTAATTACTTAACTATCATGATTTTGGCTAACTACTTAACTACTTAACTACCTACTTTCTTTTTTAAAAGTAGTTAACTACCTACTTAACTACCTACTTTCTTTTTTAAAAGTAGTTAACTACCTACTTAACTACCTACTTTCTTTTTTAAAAGTAGTTAACTACCTACTTAACTACCTACTTTCAAAAAATAAAGTAGTTAATACGAGTAGTTAACACAGTAGTTAAAAAGTAGGCAGAAAGTAGTTAGAAAAGTAGGCAGAAAGTGGTTAGTGAAGTAGGCAGTCATGTATTTAGTGTTTTTTTACAAACAATCAATATCTCCGGGCGATATTAGGTAAAACTCACAGGTGTTGGAAACAAAATGTGAGAACGTGTACAATAATCTACAGTAATTTGCACGTGCTGTGAGTCTTCAACAAAAATCGATATTTTGCCACTCAACAGTGATTTTATACACAAAGTGCTTTATAGTTTATGAACCTAATTAAAATCGTTAAAGTTTTTAGATATATTTGCGAACTCTAACTCATCAGTATTGGTATACAATAAAGTGGGTAAAAAATACAAAACTTTTTAAAATAAGTTTGCAAAATACATCAGCAAAACATGTTAACTTAACAATAAATTATTTTTTTCTTGTAAACAACCTCTTGAATTTAAACTATGTTATATTATCTGTTCAGCCGTTATGTAAATATTGCTAAACATAAAGAACTGGCAAAACCGATAAAATATGGAAACTGTTAATTATTAAAGGTACGACTAAGTGTTTTTTACACTAAAAATTTAATCTTTCATTCCTACTAAGGCAAGTATGTGTTTAGTTAAAGGATTAACTACTTAACTACCTACTTAACTACTTACTACTTAACTACCTAGTTCAAAAATATCAAGTAGTTAACTACCTACTTACTACCTACTTGTAATTTCATTTAACTACTTAACTACCTACTTATAATTTTTTAAGGAGTTAACTACCTACTTAACTACCTACTTTGAGTTTTGGTTAACTATCACAACACTACTTTAAAATGGACCTGTGCGTCCTATGATAAGATATGTGACCAATGTGATACAAAAACGCAGCAGAGCTAAGAAACAAAAAAACACAGCTGACACTGCGTTTGTAGGTGTAAAAAAAATTTAAATTTATAGTCCTCTTTAAATGATCGGATTTGTGAGAATGAAATCGGTTTTAAAAAATTTGTTCTTAGCTTCCCAAAATATTATAATTTTTTTTAACCGTATTAAAAATTTTTCAAGTTTTTACATCAAAATTTTCATTAGATAATTTGCAGGGAACACAATTACATTCTTTTAAGGAGCTCTGATTTCAAAAACACAAAGAAACGTGCGTTTTCTGGGATAAACTGTTACTGAACTTGTGCACAACAAAGGTGATGTGTCTTAAAAGTCGTCATACTTAAATTTGTAAAAACTATTGTTGGATGGGTTTTCCACGACATTTAGAGAACTTTTAGAGGACGGCACCTGTAGCATTTTTTAACTGCGAAAATTAAATATTATAAAAACAAACTGTAAAACAAACAAAGCGCGATTGTGTACTATATGAAAACAAAAACTAATAAAAATACCTTTAAATTACCATATGTGTTCTTAAAGTCTGCTACCAAATTATTATAATTTTGCTTTGCATTAGACGCGGAGCCTAAACAAAACACTTTGGAAATTTTCGTTCGTATTTAATTAAATTAAATAGAAGGTACGGTCCTTTATTTAATCGGGTTTTCAAAACGTTTTGGGCTTAACAAAGTTTTGCATGATCTTAGCTTTCCAATTTGTCTGATTCAATGAATTGGAAATTTTGTATAGTCAAATAATCAACAAAAAATTTAGTTAAAATCTATTTTAACACCATAATTTGGATAAAATAAATTTCAGTGATAAAACATTAACCATATTGGAAACTTAGATTCCAAAAACAGTATGTAATTTTTATTTTGTTTTTTTTTAATCAAAGTTCTCTATAATGAGAAATTTTTGAGTTAAAGATCAAAGCTACCATAATATGATGTAATTTTTGCTTTTTGACAATTGAAATTTCTATATCGTGTAATTTTTGATTTTTTCGGTTTTTTTGGGTTTTTGGGGATTAAGGTTCCTAACATGGTGTAATTATTTTTGTCAATGCAAATTATTTTACGTAAATTTCGGTTGTAAAAAACGGTTTTTTTAAACTAAAAATCTCGACAAATTTTTGACAAACAAACACGAGCATATTGATAACAAATACGAAAGTATTTGGGGACAGCAGGCACAACAGCTATGATTGCATCTTTAAATTAAAAAAATAAGTTCTTTATGTCCAAATTATATCAGATTTTCAGACTTAATCAGATAAATACAAATAATTTTTTAATTTAAGTTATTTTATTCTTCTTGGCCCACTTTTCAAAACAAAAATTATCAACTTATAAAGTTAAAGTCACTTCGCGATAAAAAGCTTATAAAAGTGTTTTTCTAGGTTTTTTTATAACTGTACTTACTGAGGGTTTATTAAAATATTTTGTGATTGTTAGCTTTCCTCGTTGTACATATGCAATTGTTTTGCTAATTATTATAATGTTTGACTTATTTATATAAAAAAATTACAAATAATTTTATAATCTGTATTTGTCGTTGTAAAGTACTTCTTAAAATATTTATAATTATTATACAATATAAAAATATTTATGGAATATAAATGTATTTATATAGTACACTGCTCTATGCAAAAATAACATTTGCAATTTATATTTTCACTTTATTGATTTCTAATTATTAAAATGTATAAAGAATTTTTAGTGTTCCATTTTTTTTAATAGTAAACTTTCTATAGACGGAACATAAAAAGCAGGCACTTAATTATATACGGTGCTCTGTCTTTTTATATCCACATCAGCATGTTATTAGAATCCCACGACAAAGTAATCACCAGAACTGCCACATAAGTTTTATAAACCGACTATATGAAACGCGCTATAACCGCTTATGTAATTTTAATGTAAAGCCTGTAATTTTAAGGTGAATAAGTTAAAGCTAAAAATAAAATATTATTAACTTATACATAACCACTATCTCAAATAGTACAAACAAATGTGAACTCAATGCTTGCCAGTGATTTGATTTATAATGTTACATGATTATACTATACTCATTTAGTAACTTAGGCATTGTATTTTTTTTTTTCTTCAATTGTGAAGTGAATTCAAATTCCAAATGAATCCATTAACTATTACATCAAAAATTAAGTAAATAAACGTTGTCTTTGTCCATTAGGTTTTTTGCGCCACAGTTCATGTAATATTTTTGAAATTAAAAATACTTTTAAGATATATAGTGGACAATCACGATAGTCAAAACCCTCCCATTTAAAAGGAAATTGTGCAGTGTTAAAGACCTTGACAAAGTTATGACCTTATAGAATCATTTTTAGCAAATTAGGGCTTGTAAAAAAATGGAGATCTTTCTTTCATTGGAGATCCAATTTTCCCAAGCGCTAATTGGCTAAAATTGATTCTAACAGCTCCTCCCACAACCATTCCCACAGAGCAAAACATTTATGACGTGATCACGAATACTATATGACATTTTGAGGGCCCTTAAGATCCTGACGTGATAAGTAATTATTATGTTAAAATTAAAAATTACAAACCAATTTTTGCTGCATTGAACCGAGGGTTGGATTTCCTTACACTATGGGCGACGTTTTCAGAAGGCGCTAAAAACTTTATTTCTTTTCATCTTTTAAAATTATTTAATTAAAAAAAAGGCTTGTCATTTAAGAAAACTATGAACCTAATTTTACTGAATTAAAATTAAAATTTAAAATGTTGATTAGGTAAAGTAAAATTTAAAAAAAAATCACTTATTTCATATTAATAATTAATAGTAAATTAATATTTAATACGGAATTTAGGTGAGCCCGGAGAACAAGGAGCAGACGGCAGTCCAGGTGAGGCGGGAACCCCAGGAAAAGTCGAAACGGTACCTGGACCAGACGGTCCCCAGGGTCCACAGGGACCATCCGGCGAACCAGGTATTTTCAACTTTTTATGTTGGTTCACGCTAGTGTGACAGGTGAAAACGGATTCCCCGTGTGTTTACACCGTTACATCGCTGCGGTGCGTTTTGTCTGCGGTGCGGCTTGTCATTTTGTCGCTGCGGTTTTAACTAGTGATGTTCCCGGGAGCTCCGAGCTCCAGAGCGGACTTTTGCTTTTAGGAGCTCCGGAGCGATCCCCGGAGCTCCACTCTTTTTTGTATTATCTTCATAAATAATTAAACAGTGATGCCATAGTTTATTTTGTAAATTTTCTTTGTAAATTAAATTTTTTTCAAAGCTTATTAAAACTCATAAAATAGTTAAATATGCAGATTAAGTAACTTTAAAGGTATTTCAACATAAATAAACTAAAAGAAACCGCTCATTTAAAGAACAGAGCTCCGGAGCTCCCTCTGCTTTAAATGACCGGTGCTCCGGAGCATGATATTGGAGGTAGGAACATCATTAGTGTGAACGCGTTACTTCGATAAAAACTAAAGAATAAGCCTCAGTTACAAATAACGTATAAAAAAACATTTTCTCGCCGTTTCTCGACGATATTTTCTTTCAGGAACGGCCGGTGGGAAAGGCAAGCCGGGTAAAAAAATGATCGGCGGATAAAACTGTTAATTTCACAGCGAGATTATCTAATTCCCTCAAAACGACTAAGCTTTTTTTTGTTTTTTTACAGTCTATCAAACCAACGCTAATTTCAACTTTATTTTCTTTCAGGGACGGTCGGAGAGAAAGGGGAGCCGGGTAAGAAGGGATCGGCCGGCGATCCGGGCGAGGACGGAGACGCCTGGGAACCCGGAGAGCCGGGCGGGGACGGGGTACCCGGAAACCCCGGAGTCACCGGGGAAAAAGGAGAAACCGGACCTTGCGACCATTGCCCCGAACCCAGAACCGCTCCAGGATACTAGAAACTCAACCCAGAACCGCTCCAGGATACAAGAAAATTCAAGAATGACCGAAAAAATATTGTTTTTATCATTTTTAACTATTGTTTTGAGGTTATACTCGTGAACAATTGAGTTTTTTAAACGTTCCCTGCACTATTCTTTCCCAAAAAAATTCTGCCAAAACGACCTGTAGCTTAATTTTTTTTGTTATCCTGAGAAAAATTTTTACCAAAATGACCAGCAGTTTAAATTTTTATTTTTATTAAACGCTTATTCAGATACTAGAAAAACCAAAAATGATCGAAGAAAAAAAATTTTTAAACTATTTATTGGTTATTGAATTTATGTAAACAACAATGAAGATATTTTTTGACTTTTCATCAACCCGGAACTTTTCCAGTACAAAAAATTCAACCAGAATAACCTTCAGTTGAAATTTTAATTTTTAAAAACGGTTCCGGATACTATAAAAGTTTACAATAATCGTTTTTATTCTTGACAATTATTAGTTAATGAATACAAGTGAACAATTTATAAGTTTCCAGAACTTTTACTTTACAAAAAATCTCTACCAAAATCACCTTTTGTTTAGATTTTGCGTTTTATTTAAACATTTTTTAGTTCTCTTTAACTTGATATTGGTGTTTGACTTATTACTTTGTATGCTAAAAAATATGCTAGCTTTACAATATCTTTATAGTGCACTATGTAGTTTGTGAATTATTCAGTTGTACTGTTACCTACTTTTAGAAAATGTTTAAAATAAAAAAAATACAACAGTAAAATATCTACTTGTCTGTGCAAAAATATTGTGTACTGACTGGCAAAAAATATGATTCTTAAAACGCTTTACACCTCGAGTGGAGCCTGATGGCGTCATAGAAAATATAAAGTTTTTACTGGAATCCGCCAGCTAAGTAAAAACTTTATATTTATCTATGACGCCATCACTACGACTGATAAGATAATAGTGGTCGTCAAAAAAGCAAAACTTTTTTATTGGATAAATTTAAATAAAACTTTAACAAGCAAATTATACAACATAGAAGATTGTACATTATAAGATATCGGCCCATAATAAAAATTTTAAAAAAATGTTAAATGCAGCGTCGAGTTTTTCTTAAAACCCATTCTTTTGGGGTACTGTAGGGGCGTTCTGCAGTCGAAATGGTGATATCACGATGGTCGAAACCCTCCCATTTAAACGTAAGTTGCTCAGTGTTAAATTATGAAGTTATAGAATCACTTTTAGCCAACTAGTGCTAGTGTTGTGATAACTACTTAAGTAGTTAACTACTTAACTTATATAATTTTGGCTAACTACTTAACTACCTACTTTCTTTTCTAAAAGTAGTTAACTAACTACTTAACTACCTACTTTTAAAAAATAAAGTAATTAATACAAGTAGTTAACAAAGTAGTTATAAACTAGGCAGAAAGTAGTTAGCTAAGTAGGCAAAATGTAGTTGGCGAAGTAGGTATAAAATAGTTAGTAAAATAGAGAGTCAATTAGTTATTGTTTTTACACGAACAATCAATATCTGCGGGGTGGATATACTACCAAAAACTCACAACTGTTTAAAACAGAATGTGGTGATGGTGACATAAGTATATATTCCTAGTAATTTGCACGCGCTGAGTGTCTGAAATAAAAATCCATATCGGGACACTCAACTGTGGTTTTATACACAAGGTATGCTTTATAGTTTAAGAAGCCATTTTAAAATGCAGCAATGCTTTTATTAAAGTTTAATAATGATTACCTCATAAAATACATAGTTAAAGTAAATTATAATAAGACAAACTTTTATTTTTGTGTTAAAAAAAACAAAATTCTGTTTATTTTGTTTTTATTTAATTTGTTGTAAAGTACATTTTTTTATTTTTTTAATTAAAGTTTTAACATTGAAAAAGGCAAAAAATGAATCTTTTTAGATGATGTATTACTCATATTTATTAGAATTCCAATGTATGGTTTAAAAAATGTTTTAGTTAAGAAAATATTTTAAATGCAATTATAATTTTGTTTTAAAATGGATACTAAGCTTACTTTTCTGCTTCTTTTGTCCAACAAGATTATATATATAAGACTATATATATATATATAATATATATATATATATAATTTTTGTTTGTAAACGCATTTTTACTGGCATGGGGATTTAACACTGTTTCATGAGCAATTTAGTAATGGGGATTTAACACAAGTTTTATAAAGATCTGGCACCGGTACCTCACCGTCAATATAGGACTGGAGAAGACAAAATTTATTTTTTATATTGAAAACCCGTACTCTGGTGACCTAAGAAAAACCTCCTTCTTTTAAACTAAACTTTAGTTATTGAGTTATAGTGGGGAGTCTGAGTATTGTCTAAAAAAATCGTGTTAAATGGACATCTGTATGCTGGACAACGCATTTTTATTATATAAAGGGTAGGAAACCTTCTTCCCTACCAGAAAACCGATTAGGCTAAAGGAGGTATCTTTGTAAAAATTATTGTCTGCGAAACGTCGTAAACGTGTTGAATTTTAAAAATAATAAAAAAAGAAAATCTTTATACTGGGCAACGCAATTTTGCTAAATAACGTAGAAAACATGCTCCCCAACCAGAAAACATATTGGGCTTATTGCGGTATCATTGGAAAGCTTTTAGCCCGTGAAATGTCGTAGGAGATTTCGTTCAAATTTCTAAAAAATAACATGTACATTTTTATAATGGACAACACGTTTTCACCAAAATAGCCTTTGGATTTTGCCTCTTAAAATTTGTTTTTTACACAATTTATAAAAATACGGATAAGGAATATTAATTAATAAAAAGTCATAACATCATGTTTTTTTGGAAGTTTTTATAAGTTGTGTAAAAAACAAATTTTTAAGAGACAAAATCCAAAGGCTATTTTGGTGAAAACGGGTTGTCCATTATAAAAATGTACATGTTATTTTTTAGAAATTTGAACGAAATCTCCTACGACATTTCACGGGCTAAAAGCTTTCCAATGATACCGCAATAAGCCCAATCTGTTTTCTGGTTGGGGAGCATGTTTTCTACGTTATTTAGCAAAATTGCGTTGTCCAGTATAAAGATTTTCTTTTTTTATTATTTTTAAAATTCAACACGTTTAGGACATTTCGCAAACAATAATTTTTACAATGATATTTCCTTAAGCCTAATCGGTTTTCTAGTAGGGGAGAAGGTTTCCTACCCTTTATATAATAAAAATGCGTTGTCCAGCATAAAGATGTCCATTTAACATGATTTTTTAGGCAATAGTCAGACTTCCCACTATAAATCAATAACTAAAGTTTAGTTTAAAAGAAGGAGGTTTTTCCTAGGTCACCAGAGTACGGGTTTTCAATATAAAAAATAAATTTTGTCTTGTCCAGTCCTATATTGACGGTGAGGTACCGGTGCCAGATCTTTATAAAACTTGTGTTAAATCCCCATTACTAAATTGCTCATGAAACAGTGTTAAATCCCCATGCCAGTAAAAATGCGTTTGCAAACAAAAATTTGTTTCAAAAACTTGGTTTTAATTAAAAAAACATTAAAAATGTCATTACTGTTTCCTAAGCTCAAGCAAAGCTTACATTTAAACTAAATTTTATAATGATAAATTTTATTTGTATTTTCTAAGAGTTAAATTTTGAAGGAAATTCGCAAACGCATATTTATGAAGAATTGATATTAGTTCATGAGAAATTTGTACTGTTTATAGGTATTTTGGCGCCATGGGGGATTTTGTACAGACCCATATTGACAAGCTTTCTTATAATTTTTACACAATCTTAAAGTAAAATTATCCTAAATAAATCAAATTAGCTAATAGTGAATAGATTTTGACGAATCTTTGTTGAAAAAAAGCTCAAGCAGCAATAAATTTAAATTTAAATAAAGGTTTTAAATTTTGGTTTCGTATGGGGTTTTTTTCGATTTTTTTGTCTATGTTGCAAAATAACGAATAATATAAAACTGTAAACCAATATCTAAATTTTTATAAAGCAAAATAAACTATTTTGGTTCTTCTGAACTTACACAAAGTTTTGTAATTCACAAAAGTTTCAAACGGCAGAAACAAGGAGTGGTGGATTTTACAAAAATTACCATCGAAAAATTATCAAACAACAGCCGATGTTTTTTGAAAAATTAAAATAAAAACTCCTTTTCATTTATCAGTGGTCAAGGAATTCGATTTTAAATTTAAGTTTTTGGCTACCTAGCCTTGATTTAAGCAAAATAATATTAAAATCCGTCTATTTTTATGGCACTACCTGATAATTAGTGTCGTAGTGTTAAAATAGCATCTCCGTTTTTAAAAGTTTCTAAATTTAATGTGTTTAAAAGAAAAAAATAAAATATTGCTTGGGCAGTTGTTCACTGAATAAAACAATGGTGGAATTATGATAATAAATTAAAAAATTGGCATTTACTGTTAATTTTAGCAAAATGATTTTTTTTGTTTTTAATTATTCTCATGAATGGTATAATAAATAACTTTGTTTTCATTGGTTATTACACCACCTGTATTTTATTTTATTCCTCCAACAAAAACAAAACCAAGCTGTAGTTTTTCTGAGCAGTCGATAGCATAGCTGTATAAACGATAGCATAGTGGATTGGCTACCATTATATGCGCACCTCAAAAATATGATAATTTAAAAAAATCATAAATTTAAATTTAGAAAAAAAATTTTGCCATTGTAAGCTCTTGTATTTCCCATTCAATGATGTTCGTTTCACTTGATGCAATTAAAAAATAACTTTCGAACCGAAAAAAATCGTACTGACAAGACGCAAATGAATAAGTTTATTTTCCCATAAGTAATTTTGATCTGATGCCAGACCGATAGATTACACCCCATGAATTAAAATTAATATCGATGCTAAGACCCAGGTCAAATCCGCACAATTCACATTCTCTTGAATTAAAAAAAATAACTTAGTTTCTTTGTCGTCAGAAAGACATGCCGTTTATTTTACAAATAAAACTAAAAAAATAAATAAATATATGTATTTCAACTACAGTTATATCATTACTAAAAAAGCAAATGAAGCAAATGAACGACAAACAAAAGTTTTGAGGAGTAATTATATTTGAAAATGAATGGCGGATATTGTTTCAATGAACGCGATGGTCAGTTTCGTCATTCTTCTATCCTGTTTAACACGTGATATGTGTTCATAATTTACGTTTAGTAAAAAATACTATTGAATACTATTACAACATTTTAAACATATAACAAGACATTTCATTATAAACCTATTTCGATGCAATTAAAATAACAGGTCACACTATTTTAGCTTTAAAATATTAATAAATTAAATTTTGCGTTTCTTTGAAGTTTCGAATTTTAAATTTAAAATTCATAAGTGTATTATGATAAATCAAACAAAAGGTACAACTATGACTGAGAAATTTTTAATTTTAACAACTTTAATTCTCAGATATAACAATAATTTAGACAGAAAATGTATAGTGTTGGCTGGGAAAATGTTTTACTCATCTTTAAGACGTTGCTCTTTTAAACAAAAAACGTATGTTTAAGAAAAATTTCTTGTTTATGTTGTTAAAAAACTAACTGACCACACTGCAAATTCTGCGAACAGAATTTCCATTGGTAATGTGAGTAATATAAGTACTCAAAGTAGGTATATGTGAAGTTTTTGTTGATCATCACTGAATTATTTTATCTGTGAGTTTTGCAGCAAAAGTTACCAAGAATAGAAGCTAGTTCAAGTTGTTCGAAGTTTTTGACTAAGAAATTGTTCATAAAGCCTAATTTAACAATGTCACGTAAGTTATTTTGCAATTTTGCACCCTGAAAAAAAAAGATTACCAAGACAATTTGGGAAATATTAAAAAAAATTTGTTTAAATCTAGCTAAAATTTAAATTGTAAGGTTTTTTGTTGTAATTGGTTATTAAAAATTATATTTTATCAATATATGTTTTAATAATCATAACACATTGGAAAAATCTTTTATTAGAAAGATAAAATTTCTCAAATTAACACTTAAAAAGAATTAATGATTGCATTCTTTATAACGATATAATTGTATATTTCGGTTAAATACATGTTAGCAAATATACTTTAGGTAAGTAGGTATATAAGTTCTACTCCCGAGTTACAGATCTCTTGAGTTTTTCTTTTTCGTCTTTTATTATGCTGAATATGAAACTGTAGCTGAATGTAATTGGTATTGTGCCATCAATTATATTTTAAGTTTTTCTGAGCTAAATTTTTTCTCAAAATATTTTGCCCTTGCTGTTTATTCTCAGACGCATTTATTTCGACTTATTTGTTTTTAAGAAGTTTCGAACCTGCGAAAACGCTCATCCGAATTCAGTAACGCCAAGTTTTTGTACAAAAAACTGATTTCGACTCGCCAACATCTTTTACCCAAAATATAGACCAAAAATTTGATCGTTTACAATGTGCAATAACCGTTTCCAGTTTAAAACAAATCAATTTTAAAAACGTTTATTTAACGATTGTGAATTAATTTAAATACGCTGTTTTTGGGCTGTCTGGAGTCGAAAGTTAAGACGTTTAAAAATTGGTGGAGCTTAGTACCGCGAAACTGTAAATTTTGAAGAGAAAATTTAAAAGGAAGGAACGCGTTTTAGGTTTTAATGATTTTCTTATTTTAGGCTCTGAACCTTCTCGGTTTAAACGACACTAAATCTTAATTTTGAAAATGTTTATGTTGCGCAAAGTTTGGGCTAAGTTTTAGGTTAAGGCAACGATTTCATACTTTTGGCTCCGAATTTTTCACTCCCGGTTGGCCGGTTTCAATTTCTCCAGTTTCAACTCCTAATCCCATCGGTTTCCAACAACGCGAATGTCAAACCTGTTCCATTTGAACGGAAGTTGTTCAGTATTAAAGATTTGCACAGAGTTATGATTTTATAAAATCACTTTTAGCCAATAAGCGTTTGGGATAAAATAAATCTCCAATAAACGCGAAAATCCTAAATTTTTAGTTCCTCTCACTTTTATTCCCACATAGCAAAACAAATAATATCCGTCGTTTAAAGGTCTTTAAAATTCCAACGTGTAATTTTAGAAAGGTTTATGTTGCGTAATCGGTTGGGTGGGAAGGTGATGGACGTGGAGGGCGGTTTCGGTAACGAAGGGGATGGCGTCATCGTCTACGACCGCAAAAACCCCCCATCCCCCAACCAGACCTGGCATATGGAACCCGCAGGCGGCGGATGGTTTTACGTCGTTTCCGGACTACGACCGAATTTGGTAAGACTTATAGCCTTATTAATTGTTGAATCAAACAAATTAGCAAAAATTCCTATTTAAATAAATAGTTTAAACAAATATTACCAATAATATTACCAATATTTTGCAAAAGTATTTTTTGTAATAATTTGTTGCGCAGTGGTAGAACTTTTGTCTTGCATACTGAGATGCGGAGATCGACTCCCAACTGAGATACTCTATATTCTGATAATATGAGATACTCTATATTATGATAATATTAACATTTTATGGTATTTTTATGTATAGTAATTGGTTGTAAAGATAGCGTCGAGTAATATTGGTCTTGCGTATCTTGCTTTGTTTAAAATAAATAAATAAATATGTTCGCATTTTTTATGCTTAATTTTTAGTATAGCAGGAACTTTGTAAATAACATAAAATATATATTCAAAAAATGTTTAATTGTATTATCTTACATATATTTACAACCCCGGGTGGAGTGCTTTTTTATTAGAATTTTAATATTTTAATAGCCGATTTCTACAAAAAGTGGTGTTATTCATCTGTGCACTGAATATGCGTGAGCACTTTTAATATTGAAAAGTGCGTCAAATAGGGTTTGCAAAGATTTGGAAAATCCTTTACCAGAAAACTAAAAAAGCTGCCCAATTGGCTTATTTTAATTGCTCTTATCGCCTCACTTAATAAGAGACACTTTAATTGAGAGCTTGTTGCTGCAGTTGAACAAAGTCATATCAGAAATAAATTGCATAATTTGGTTGGTACGCACCTGATTGGTTGGCCCGTATGTTGTTTATTTCAATAATAGTATGTTTAGCAGCGTTTGCGCGATTTTTCAACAAAAAAACTTTAGGTGCTTCGACAGTTGAAAACGCACTTATCAGCCAAACCATATACAAATTATTCCTAACTTGACTTTGGTCTATTATTATTTGAATGTTTTGGCACTCAACAAAAATAAAATTTGACTCGCAGGCATTATACTCATTAGCCCATAAAAAATTCTAAGCTGAAAAAAGACAATATTTCAATTAGATTTTTATGTTGATTGGGCCAATATAATACACATAATAAAATACATTTTACTCTTAAGGCTGGTTCATACTTATGTAAAAACATCCTTTGGACAAAGTCCAAATGACGTTTTTACATAATTATGAACCAGTCTTTAATCAAAAAACTTTAAAAACCAAGGATCTAAATGGAGCGATGGAGCAATCTAATAGCGAAGAGCATTATTTGCTCATTATATATATATTTTACGTTTAATGTGTGCGTGAATGCTACACATGGGCGTATCCGAAGAGGTGGGGATTCCAGGGAGTCTAGATCTCCTTTTTTACCGGAAAAGGTAAAAAATTGAGACGGTAAATACAGAGACGCCATTTTTTAATTTTTTTCTCGCGCTTCGTTCGCTCAGCGCACGATTGTTTATCTTCTTTCTTTATGGCATTATACAATTGAGAAAAATTGCAATTGTTTTAAATTTAATGACCTTTTTTGGGAATAAATTTTTATGAAAAAATGGTAGAAATTATTTAAAACTAAGTAGTTAAACGATAAAAGCATTTTTTTGTTTTAATTTGTCTCCCCTTCCAAATTTGTGGTACTTGTAATTATGGGCGTAGCCAGGATTTCGGAAAGGAGGAGGTCCAACCCTGAACAAAATTTCCAAAAGGAGGGGGGTCCAAATCCTAAACGTTATAAAAAGGCTAAAAAAAATTTCGGAGTGTTTATTGCCTTATTTATGTCACATACTTCATTATTTTTCTATTATTCAATTAAAAAAATCTATAAAACAAAGAAAAAAATCTTTACAAACAATTTAATACCATAAAATTTTTGATTTCTAATATATTAACAACTGAAAAATCAGTACATTGAATTACAACTGACTAAGCAATGCAAAGTGCAAGAAAATGTTTTTAAAATTACTTCTGATAACCTTTAAATTTTTAATCCCACTATATAACAATCTAAAGGGGGGTCCGTCCACCGTGGTTGTATTAAGATTACAAAACAAAATAACACAAATTTGGAACTGGAGTTGGAGACCAGTTTAAACATTAAAAATATGGTGGGTCCAGCGTGGTCATACCAAGATCACAAAACAAAATAACACAAATTTAGGAATGGAGACTATATAATTAATCGAACGCTGAGCGGAGCGAAGCGCGAGAAAATTTATAAATAATGGCCGTTCAAGATCCCCAAATTTTTATATTTGGCGACCCAAAAGGGGGGTCTAACCCAAAATTTTTTCCTTTGCCGACCTAAAAGGGGGGGGGTCTAGACCCCTAGACCCCCCTGGCTACGCCCATGTTTGTAATGTTAGTATGATTAAGCTGACCTTCCTTTTTTCTTAAGCCCCTAATACGTCAGTAAGATTAAAATTTGAAGGTTCCGACCTGTTTTAAACAATATTCGAGGTTTGTTTTGCAATCGCGGTTTGCTTTGCTCAGTGGTAATTTTAAGTACATCTTGCTAGTTGAATAATTAATATTTTGGAAAACGAAAATTTTAAGGTACCAAAATGCTTTGTGCTTTGGGCTTATTTTTTATAGAAAGTAATAGAAAAATTTAAAGTATTTCAGCAGAATAATTAAGAAAACACCCCGCGTGCAGCGCAAAAATTTTTAAAATTTGGACCCCCTTTCACTCCCTCCTCCCTCTTTCAGAAATTTTGTTTAGGGTTGGTCCCTTCCCGTCCGGAATCTTGGCTACGCCCATGATTCCATAATTTTAATGATTTTTGGTCTTATTATAAATATTATTTGATTTAGGGTCGATGGAAACCTGGAGCCCTAAGTGGGGAACTTGGAGCCTAAAGATGGGAACTTGGAGCCAAAATTAAAAATCGCTAAAACATTTGCCTAAGCCTAAGCGAAGCCTAAATCTAACCCCAAACCATTTTTTAAAAGCTCTAAGTTCCCATTGCTCGTGGCTCCAAGTTCCCAAAAAGTTTCGATGGCTCCAAGTTCCCTGCTTGAGGCTCTAAAGACCCCGTACCTAATATTTTGAATGATGAAAAAAATTAAAGTGTTTTTGTATGTTATTTAATTATTGATTTAAGGTTCTGGACATTGAAGGTGGAGCTCGAGAAGGACAACGACTCATTGTGTGGTCACGAACCGGTGGAGACAACCAATTATGGCGATTTGACGGTAGGCTTCATTTTATGTTTTTTTACAAAAGTTACACTAAGACTTTCTGAATACAGTAACCATAAAACTTACAAAAACCCGACTTTTTTTTTAAATACGCAACCATTTAAATTCGTAGATAACTTTTTAAGTTATTTCTATATCTCTACGATTTATAGTAAATTTGCTACGGTTTATTTCAAGCGGTGTACGGTTGCTACACTTATAATACCAATATTCAAAAATAAAATACAACGCACTAAATAAAAATATTATGTTTTTATGTATTGCGTTGGATTTTATTTTCATATATCGGTGTAGTGTATTATATTGTGTACGAAAAGGAAAGTAGTCCTTTAGTCCTTTTATTTCATTTGTTTGCGGTAACTGTGCCATTTTTTGACATAATATGTGCATATTTGAGCATAAAATTGCAATTTAAAAGTGCAATATTGTTTAAAATACACTGCGTTTGAATTAGCCTGCTGGACTATGCTCAAAAACATTGCTTGTTTTTGGATTTTGCCCATTTTCATGACACTTGCCCAAATAATAGTGGTTGTTTTGCGCATAGCGATTAACTGTAGTGTTTTAAAAATGGCGCCAAAACGTTACTGAGACGGAGTTGCATAATTTTCCTTTATAAAAAAAGTAATATTATATATTTTTGGTTCAACTGTTGATTATTCAAAAAAAATTCAACAAAACGTCGTATGCTGAATTTTTTGATCTTCATAAGATCTTTTTACAGCAGGAATTATTACGGTCTCTCGGGTTAGATTAAGAATAAACACAAAACTTTTATAGGTCTGGCTTTACGTTCCAAAGCTGGCAATCTTGTAGCTGACGTTGAAGGCGGAAACCCTCACGCCGAAGCAAGAATTATTGCCTGGAGTAAAAAGTTTGGCGGTAACACATCCAATCAGGAATGGGAAGCAATATATTTATAATTATTAAATAATTTTAAATTTGTTGTATTGTAAAAATATCATGTTGTAACTGTTATTGTAAACTATTATGTGTATTATTGGTAATTTTTTTGCAAAAAAACATATATAACTATCAATAATTATGGTTTTTAGGAATAAATACGACAAAATAATAATTGATACATAATAATATATTATACAGATAGTATTACTGAAAAAGACTTTCTCATGCCCTGTTGTATATTGTACAATTTTTAAAATAACGAAATATAAATTATTTTTTTTCCAAAACGATTAAATTTTTTGGATGATTTTAACGTTTTAACTTTCCATAAAAAAACCCCGAAAACCCCGTGGCATTGGAAAGCATAAACCTGAAAAACCCTGGGGCATTGGAAATGTGCAACAAACATGGCATAACTATATTGTTTTCAAGTAAAATACCTTGTTAACGCTGAAAAAATATATTAAGTCATTAACAAGAAAAATGTATCCGGAAATCAGTGGTGAGCTAGGTTTATTAACAGCATTTTAAACAGAATTTTTTAAGGAAACATTTTTGACAATTTGAATTGAAAATTTAAATTTGATGCATTGATGCTACAAACTTAATTTTAAATATTAATTTGGGTTTTTACGATTTAATAGTAATTATCTTTTTGATTCATCGTGTTTTTTACTTCTAATCTAAAATCATTTTTTTGTTTTATTAAATCTATAATTACAATGTATTCCCTATTGGAACGTTTAAATTACCGATCCGTCGTACAAAAGCAAAAGGGAGAATTCAATAATTTGAAAATTTTCCTAGCTAACCTAAAAGTTGTATACGTGCATTGAAGTCGACGGATTTCGAGAGGGTTAATTTTAGCCAGTAGTAAACAAACTGGACTAACTCAACCTCCCGACGCTTTGCGGGCATCAAATAATGCACATCTTTCAAACGGCTTATTCAAAAACTTGGACGCTTGTTAATTGCAGAAACATGAGTTGAAAAACAAAATAAAATTTAACATATCAACAAGTAATTTCAATTAAATACGTTGCAGAAAAATGTAACAACTAACATACAAGTAATTCGTGGGTAAATCAGGCAAAAAATTATTGACCAAAACACTGCGAAATAAATTTTTATTTTCAGTAATTTGACTAAAAATATAGACAAAAAGAATTTTTCTGTTTTTTAACTGCGAAAAACGAGCGATACAAAACTTTAATTTGTCATTTCTAGCCTCAATTAATTTGACTGAAGTGCAATTTAAGTTAAAGTTTAATATAACAGCAATCAATTTTATACGTTTAATATTAATAATAATATACCTTTATTAAAATTTTTTTACAAACGCTTCACAAATTAAAGATTAAAATTGCAATCTTATAGTACCAACTCTAAATTTAAAAAAAAAATTCTATCTAACCTGCCAGACATTTTTGAGCAGTTTCAGTTGCGCTGTATATTTCATATTTGTCAACTTTATTTTCGTCAACTCCGACTTTACATCGACACCGACCACCTGGCAACGGGTAACATCCGTCTCGAAAACCACCGATTTCTCCACGTAAAGATTCGATAAATGAATTAAGTTTATTCTAAAATAATATTGGTAAAGGAAGGACAACCATGATCTCATAAACAAGAAAAAATTGATTTTTTTATTTAGTTTGATAAATTTTTATCATTTAGCAAGAGATCGGACGAGCCAGCTTTTTGATTTGATAATTTACCAGTCGTAATATTTTTTAAACAATCGCGTAAACTTGAAATGCTTTGTTTTTCGGAAATGGACTTAAATTCAACCAGATATAATTTCGGCTACCAGCTGTTTTTTTGCTACACGCAAAATTTATATAACGAACTGCGTATGGATAAATAAGATCGTCATGACATCTATCTATATATTTAGCCCCACGCCGTTTCTTGAAGCGAAAATAACCAGGCACTGAAGAATGTAAACAGCCAAATTTATTGAAAAATTTGGCCGATGCAGGAATTCAACCCGTAACCTCCAAAGTCGACTCTGGCGTGCTATCCATTACACCATAGGCCTGACACTGAAAGAGGAAAGATAATCGCCTTTTATTAACGCTTGGACTTTGAGTTTTCACGGGAGGGACACATTGTGTCACACTCTAAATTTTTTTTCCTTTCAAAAGTATAAAAAATGCAATTAAACCCTATTTGAGAAAAAAATAGTTAATTTTTAATTATAAAAATACCTTAAAGTTAAAACTGGCGAAACAGTCTCTTTTTATAACTTTTCTTATTAAGTTTAAGGGGATTATGAATGCGCTGCGCTATAAAATGAATTATTTTACGCAATTGACCAATGTCACATAAGGAATAATTTGCATTGCATATACGGTTTGGTTGAAAAATGCGTTCGCAACTGCCAAAGCACCTTTATTTTTTGTTGGAAAACCGCTTAAAATTGCTGAACGCACTATTACTGAACTAAACATCATACGGAATGACCAATCAGCTGCGTTCCAACCATGCTTAAGCAAATTATTGCTTACGTGACTTTGATCGGTTATTACGCACTACTTTTGCGCGCGGCATTTTGTTATACAAATCTAAACAACATTCACGGACGGAATAAACTGGATTGGCATTTCCTTATAATTTTGGGAAAAATAGAGCGGACGGTCGGGACGAGAGCAAAATATGTCCACTAAAATAAATGATAAATTTGCAAAAATATTTTGGAGGCAAAATAGGTCAAGAGTGATGCGGTTCGGAAGCGAAATGAACTAAAAGTAAGCTGTGCTGGGAATGAACAGCGAAATGTGTCAGTTCGGGTCGCTCTCGGCGAATATTTATTGGGAATTTTCTTACCTACAGTTGCTTTTTCGCAATTTTGAAAAAAAAAACCTTTAGGATTTTTAATGGTAAAAAAGTGTTAAAATTAATCACTATTGACAAAGGTAATAATATTGCTGCCACTTACTGGAAAAAATATACTTTTACACGGTGTTATCCATCCAGTTATAAATAAAATCAGAGAAATCGTCAAAAAGGATTTCATGACTAATATATTTAGGAGAAGAATATACGACGCGAAATATAATGCTTTAAAAAATAGCAGATTATATATTTAAACATTAACGCTTGGAAATTTCCGCATTCCGTTTTTATTTCAAATGAGCTGCGACATAAGGCAGAGTAATAACATCATTTTTTATTTGTAACAAAATATTATACTTCTAATCTATCCGTAAATTTATGACGTACTTTGTTTATGTACGACAGTCCCAAGGGGGTACGATATGGCACGACGGTCCACGTGGTGTGGTGTGCGTGTGACAACGCGGTTCTACGACACGACGGTCATGAGTAAATAAGACGTTTTCTACCAAATAAAACAATGTACCGTTTTTACTAAAGGACTGTTGCGTTTTTTTCTTGGGTGTTGTCATCAAGTTTTATTATAAAGCTTTTATATTTCGTTAAAAAATACGTGGCATCATGAATGTATTTTTTGGGACAAAACAAAGTACAACGAAGTGATAACTTTGTATTGACATTATGTTTCAAATAGCACAATATAAAATTTATATTTATTTTTATGATTTAATCATAAACATAGGAGATCAAATATTATTGAACCAAATTAAAAAAATATAAGATTTTAAATGCTTAGTTTTTGTTTCTATAAAGTATTAAAGCCGTCCATTATTATTACAAAAATACCGCTTAATTTAAATACTTTTTTAATTAGTTAAAAAAGTCATATATAAATAAATATGTGTTTTCAAAAGTAAAAAAAAACTTTAATTAGTTAGTGCAGCATAAGCATAAAAAACGGTACAGACTGTTGAACAAACCGGGATGGGCTAAGATTTTAGCCTATTTACTTCATTTCCCGCTGGGTCCACGAGCCCAATTTAATTTTACGCAGTTCACGGGCCAGGATTCCACGGTTCGGGTCGGGGATGGAAGCTCAAAACGGGGACGGGACAGGCGCCGGCCGCCGGTCAACCCCAACGCCAGTGTAACTCAAATTCAAAATGGTATTAAAACATTTAGAAACAAATCGTTATAAAAGAAGTGTGTTTTCAATTGCGCCGTAAACCTAATACAAAACAAAGAGCTGAGAAACCCTATGTTATCTTATGCCGATAGTTGTCTCAAAACGTTGTCCCTAATTAGGGACATTGCGCGACCCAATCAGTCATATTACTTTACAAAAACACTGACACAACACGAAATCAAACATTAGAGCGGTTTGCTTAATGCGTTTTCAATTGGAATGCTAAATAAGTCTGAAAGAAAGAAAAAATAGTCGTGCAAGCCTGGAAAATAAAAAAAAACGTTGCCAAAGTTCATATAACCAATTGTTGGTTAGTTATGTCACCTCTTTCTCTGGACGTGATATTTTGTCGAAAAATCAGCGGTGTGTACATCCCGCTGTATCACCCTAACACAATTCATCTTTAGTTACACATTTTCTTTTATTTTTATTTAATATATTTTTTTAATTTCGCCGATGCATAATTCCGGCGGCCGTGCATATATTATCTTTAGTAGCCGCCGCGATTAACCAAGGATTAACCAAAGATTAAGTATGGACGTCTTTTTTTCATGGACAAGGAGAGAATCGGATTAACAAGCTTCTAAAAACTGACTTTAAACGCTGTTTTTGGTCTTTTTGCCATGTTTTATGACTTGAAAAGTATACCTACTGTTTAAACTAAAATATTTTAATATAAATAATTGTCAAATTTTAAGAATATAGATGAGATGAGCTACAGATGAGTAAGTAGGTAAGTAAGTGAGTAAGTAAGTAAGTAAAGTGAGTAACTTCCTAACGCTTCCTTTGATTTTGAATAACTCGGCCGAATCAACTCTATATAAATTGAAATTTGGAACATATATACAACTGTCAACAGAGAATTGATTGATAATCACAATTTTGTGATTTTTCAATTTTTGCGGTCGATAATGACGTATATGCAAATTTTATTTAAAACAATTAACTCGGCCGAATCAACTCTATATAAGTCGAAATTTAGAACATATATACAACTGACAACGGAGAATGGATTAATAATTACAATTTTGTTATCTGAAAAATTGGGCGGTCAATCATAACGTATGCTAATTTCATTTAAAATAATTATAACTTGGCCATATAAAATCTATATGACTTGAAATTCGGAACATAGATACAACTGATAATGGAGAATCGATTGATAATCACGATTTTGTGATATTGAAATTTGTGCAGTCGAGGTAAGTGGGATTTACAGTTAGCAAGCTTATACCGTGAAGCACAGCCAAAACAACGGGTGTTAAGTTTGCTGGTCTTTTAACGAACATATATACTGACAACGGAGAATCGGTTGATAAAAATAATTTTTGTGATCTGACAAATTGTGCGGTCGATCATGACGTATATGCAAATTTAAAAGATAATCTTAACGGCCGCCAGTTACAAGACAAGACTTGAACTAGTTTTAATACAACATGGTATTTGAGAAATACAATATATTTAAAAGTAAAAAATTGCTTAATTTAAGGGTTATTAAGTAAAATTTGATAAATAGGTGTGTAAATAGGCAACTTAAAATTCACAAATTTATTATTTTTTAATTTAAATAATCGCTAAATCACAATTTTTTTTAGGTTCAAGCGCAGCAATCGACTAAAGTTGTGTAAGGAATAATTTGCGGTTTGGTTGAAAAGTGCGTTCTCAACTATCAAAGCACTTTAGTCTTTGGTTGCAAAACCACGCAAAAAACACCTGAACGTACTATTATTGAGATAAACAGCATACGAAACGACCAAGCAACTATGCTTATGCAAATTTTTTCTTATGTGACTTTGGTCGATTGTCACTATGTTAAAAAGTGAACGCAATAACTTGGTGCAAACTTTTGCTTTTTGGGTACCGTGTACAAATTTCGAAGATAAAAATAAACGCTAAAACTTTTATCATTTTGAAAGCTTTTGGTAAAACATAATTACCATTATCATTTATTGGTCTAAAATATAAAAATACCACTTAGGACATAAATTAATAAATATATGTGCATACATACATACAAAAGTTAGATTAAAATATAATATATACTCTTAAAACCCGAAAACACGAAAACTTATGCAGTGAAATAAACATTTTTTAGAATAGATTATTTACTTTAAAAAAGTTAAAATACGCTATTGGACAATTTAAAAAGTTTTTTTTGATTTTTTGAAAAACAAAAAATTAAAAAACATTTTATTAAAATGTATTGATTAAACAAAAAAAGGAACGGTAATACAAAAACGGTTTAAAACGATTGCTAACAAAAGCGCGTAAACTTGTGGTAAAAAAACGAAAAAAAAGAAAAAAGTGTGTAAAACAAAAAAACCAAAAAATAGTACTTTTTAAACGCAAAAAAAGAAGGAAACGACATAAAAAACCGCGTATTAAAACAAAAATAGATTTTCGGACTAAACACAGACTAAAAATTTTCGGACTAAAAATGGCGTAAGCACAGAGGTGATTGACCTTAGTCCTCAGAAATGGGGGCTATGTGTGGATAGGCCCCTAAATAAGGTCAAGGGGCAGAACAGCAGCAGTGGGTCTTTTTAGGACGATTTGCGAGGGGTTGAATACCCCCTGGGGCCTATTTCATAAAGGTTTCTGTAATTGTAAATTAATAAACGCATTTAATTTCTTCCTATTTTATTAATTAAAAAATACGTACGTAACTGTGGAATTTACGGAATTTACAGACATGTAATTTCTTAAATTCTAAACGCAATTTTATTAATATACTTTTTAATTAAAAATAAAAAAGAAAAATATGCGTTTATTAATTTACAGCGGTAAATTAATTACATGCAATTTTTATGAAATAGGCCCATGGGGAGAAAATTTTTAATTTACTTCACAAATGCTCAATACAAATTGGTACTCACATATATTTAATTGTGAGTACTAAGCTCAAGTTCAAGCTCACAATAAATCTCAGGCTCAAGCTCAAGCTCCCAATTAGCCCAAGCTAATTAGCTTAATTGTGAGCTTGACCCTAAAAAAAATCTATTATACTTTACCAAAGATTTGTAACCCCTGAATAAAAAGCCTCGTTAGAATATGCCATTATAACAACATAATTTCAATCCATTTAAATTTAAATGGCATTTTATTTTAAAGTCACATTTTTTTGTTAATTCACGCCAGTTATAATAAAATGCATCTTTTAAGGTAGAACTTCACAGTTTTGACCACTTGGACTACAAGTCGCATATCAATATAAATATTAATTTTTGGCCCATAAAAGTGGGGTGCTATAAAAAGTTAAGACTTTGTACTATCCAGTGGTTATAAAAACATCACCGAAAAATTTGTCCAGCTCGCAACAGATGTCCATGGATTCTACCTCTGGAAACCACAATAAGGCCTTTTAAAATAATTGATTCGTTATTTATATGCGAAAATTTATAATAAATTAGGGTAATGTAGGGGGCAACTTTCAGAGGTGGTTTGGGTTCAAAATGATCTCAAGATTTTTTTTAAATTGCAAAAAAGACTTTTTTTACAAAAATATATAGTAGAAAAATCCTAAAGTTCTTTTTTAATCGTTTATAATAAAAAAATGGTAAAAGCCTATATCTAGGGATCGACCGGGGCCCCGGCCCCGGCAAACGCAATTCTCTCTACCCCGGCCCCGGCCCCGGCAATTTAGCTGTCAACTGAGCCGGGGCAAACCGGGGTAAGGACCCCTAAGAATGCAAATTTTAAAGCGCTTCTAAACATCTTTGACAGTGAAATATTATACAAGATTTTATCCACAGAGCTAATTTAATTGTTTTAATATTAGGATATTTATTGTTTATTATGCTATATTAAGATTTTCTAAAGCCTCTTTATTTTATTAAGATTCTTATTTTAATCACGAATCCTTATTCTAAAAATTTAAAGATATCTTGAGTATTAAAAGCCGTTTGTAGATTTTATTTACAAGATGAGAGTTTGACAGTAGATATCTATGGTTGAATTATATCTGGCTGACCTCTAGTAAGTTTGTATAAGAGACGTAAACGGATCAATTAAAATTGTGCGGTTATAAAATTTTAAATAAACGAATTGGAACGCATAATTTTTTTTAATTCCTGCTTTTCAAAAAATATACATAAATTAATCAACTTTCACGCTTTAAAAAATTGTATTTTTGTTTCAAATTGTGTAATTTGATAAATAATTGTTAAAATATGGTATTTAATTTTAAATATAAAACCGTTTTTACTGAAAGTTTAAAATTTATTTATTTATTTATTTATAATTCGCATAGTGCAGGACACAGCTAAAGCATTAAAAAAATGCACTGAAATAAGCTGACCCTTTGTTAGTAAAATATTTTATCAATTTCTAGTATCAATTGTTTGGTGGATCTTGACTTTGGTCATTTTTATTGTTTTTTTTTTTAAATATCCAGATTGAAATAATAAAATGTTCATTCTTAGCCATTGTATTTCATACTGTAACAATATTCAAGAGTCTTACGAATATAAATTGTCTTCTTAATTAATAAATTGGTATGAGAATTTCGATAGTGAGCAGGCTTGAAGTTTTAACCAATACATTTTATAAATAAAAATTCGAAAAAAATATAATAAGGAGACCGCACACCAAGCAAAACAAAAAAT
>JASAMX010002473.1:0-25859 GCA_030248175.1 Microlaimidae sp. YZB2_3 | reverse complement strand
CATATGTGTGTGTGTTTGTGTTTATGTGTGTGTGTGTGCGGGTGCAGGTGCGGGTGAGGGTGCGGGTGTTGGTGCGGGAGCGGATGTGGGTGTGGGTGTGGGTGTGTGTGTGTGTGTGTGCAGGTGTGTGTGTGTGTGTGTGTGTGTGTGTGTGTGTGTGTGAGTGTGGGTATGCATATGTGTGTGTTTGTGTGTGTGTGTGTGTGTGTGTGTGTGTGTTTGTGTGTGTGTCTGTGTGTGTGTGTGTGTGTGTGTGTTTGTGTGTCTTTGTGTGTGTGTGTGTGTGTTTGTGTGTATGTGTGTGTGTGTGTGTGTGTGTGTGTGTGTGTGTGTGTGTGTGTGTGTGTGTGTGCGTGCGTGCGTGCGTGCGTGCGTGCGTGCGTGCATGCGTTTGTGCATGCGTTCGTGCATGCGTGCGTGTGTGTGCGTGCGTGCGTGCGTGCGTGCGTGCGTGTGTGGGTGTGGGTGTGGGTGTGTGTGGGTTTTGTAAAAAAGATGTAAACAACTAAAAAATTATATTATTTCAAGACTTCAGCGAAATAGATAACAAAAAAAAACATTAATATTTACTATAAATACATATAAATACATTAATTTCAGAAAGCATCGGCTGGCGCTGGATTTGAACTAAAAACGGATGATGAATCAAAAAAATCTAATTCCGAGTCAGTTTATATTAGTATTGTTATACATCATCACTACTTTTTGAAATGAAATATGTGTATAAGTCTCTTTTAAAAAATTTGTCTACTCTCCAAATTTGCTTAATGATTCATCCATAATATTTTTTTTGTTTTTAATAAATGTAATGATGGAATTCAGCAGTAAAATATTTGTACTTTGCTTTAAAAAAACTGTTAAAAACCAACCTTTTAAAAAAACTGTTTATTTAAAAATCAACTGAGAATTTTGTTACATTTAACAAATTTAATTTTGCTTTTTAGTGTTTAATAAAAGCTTGTTTACTACCAATTCATTGCTTTTGTATATTGTAATATTTATCTGTTAGGAATTCAAAAACTTTTTCTATTGCTATTAATTAATTATTGCATTTTTGTGTAGATTGTAATTGTTGGATTGTAATTAAATACTCACTTGGATTGCAATCAAATATTTCCTAAGCATTTATTTTTCGAATAAAATCTGCAATACATTTTTTAAGATCCAAAACACCAAACGGCATGGTTTAAAGCTGGTTTTGTATAACTGATTTGATATGAACAAAATAAGAATTATAGACCTGTGCAGGATCCACAAATGTACTCTTCACTTTATTAGTGGCTTTTTACTTGTTTTAATGCCCCTGCTCAAAAATAAAAAAAAACTAAAAAATATGATCCAATTTTAAACTATTTTTGTAAAATAATTGTAGTTTTTAGCTCATTTTAATGCTTTTTTTGCCCTTTGTTTTTTTTTCTTTCCTTTTACTTCTACTTTGCTTCCTCCCATTTTATTCTAAATTCCTATTTTAAAAAAATTGTCCCCTTTTTTAAAACCACAGAAAGAGGGAGGTGTACAGGTATAATTACATAAATATGCAGATTGCCTAAAAAAATTAATTTGAGCAATCATATTAGAAAAAAACGCGATTTTTGGGGGTCATATCTTCTGGACCACCAAAAATGTTTGGATGAAAAAAACAGGTTATTGAAGGCAAGGGAAAGGTTTTTACTAAAAATCATAAAAATCAGAGACAAAAAGTTTGACTCCGCACCGCACCTTTAAAGGAGCAATTTTAAGTTTATTTGGAATAAAAACATATTTTAAGTTTTTTAATTGCAATTTTACGATTATTTTTTATTGTTTTTAATAAGTTTTTAAATAATTTACCTCCAAGCAAAACTTTTTATAATTAATAATTAATAGTTATAAAAGTAGTCCTAGATTTTTTATCTATAGGTAAACCAAACGTATGCACGTGAGCACATTACTGCAACAGTGTGCTCGCGTGAAAATTAATTCATACACGCCCATATGACTTTCATGCGGATAATTTTTTTCGTTTTCAAATTCAAAGTTTATTTCTAAAAAAACATGGTGTAAACACCAAAAAAATTGCGAACCAATTATAGTCGCCACAAATAACGATACATGTCTCAAAGGCTTCAGAAAAAAGCACCAATTTGAGCCATATACAAACCAAGTAAGTAAGGTCATTAGTTGGTTTAAAAACATTTTAAACAATAATTATTTTTTTAATTATTTTTAATCCATATAATATTTATATTAAATTCTATTTTCATTATTATCTCGACGCTAAACACAACACTTAATGTGCCTTATTTAGACCAAAGTTTTTATAAAGAATTATACAGCTGGCTGAAGTTTTTTCATAAAGGACCCAAAAGAAACAGGTGAAATTTATTCTTCAAAGAATGCATTCCAATTTTTTACAACTCTGTTACAAGAGAAATATTTCTTTGCGTTAATTCTGTTTTGTTTTTTTGAACTTTTAGCTTTAAAAAATGACCTCTGGTGGGATTTTAATTTAAACTAAAAGAAGAGTCTGGATTAAGACTTGTTTGTTTGTTTAAAATCGCATAACATTCAGATAGGTCAATATTATTTCTTCCGTCTTGAAATGTGGTCAGATGTAAATGCTTAAGATGTTGTTTATATGTTTTTTATGATTTTTTGCACTTTTTTGAAAAGCTGTCTTGTGAAACTACGTTGCACGTTTTGAATAAGTTTTGTTTGTTATTACAACAATGTCTTGTTGTAATCACGCTTGCGTATTTTGCGTATGATACAGAACTTGCAGGGCACTTCTTGTATAAACTTTTAACAAAGTTTTTTTACTAAAAAAGGTTTTTTTTAATTCGATTGCTGTATGAAAAAAATTAATTTGTTATGGCCGAACGTTTTCTTAACGTTTTTTACAATAAACAGTTTTGTACAAAAAACAAAAACTTTAAAGAATATTTTAAAGAAAACTTAGTCAAACAGTAAATAATATTTTCCAATGTTGAGACTTTTGTCTACTTCAAAAAGGTTTAATACATGAGTTTTGTGTCATGATTCTAAAAAAAATTTTACAAAGCCAAAAAAACGCAAAATGAATTTTTTCTCTAAATAATAAAACTCACATTTTCTTGAAAAACACCTTTTTACTTTAAACTAAAGTTTATTTTGTAAAATATAATTAAAAGACCGACCGAAGATGCGCCTAATTCAAAAGTCAAACAATCTTTTCTTTCACCACAACAATTTCAAAACTAAAGATAAATTTTATCAGGTTGAAAATAGGTGGGTGGAAAAGTAACCAATATTGTTCTTTGAGAAAATATTACGTGCAAAAAAACACCTCACGCAACTTAAAAATAATAAATCTTTCTTAAATTTTTTTTTCGCTCGCGCATTAATTGTTTAGAATAATATTAATACTTCTGATAGTGTATCAAATATAAAAGAGATTTAGAAAAAAAGTAAAATTTTGCTTTATTTAAGTTTTTTTTGAGTTTTTTTTAAAGTTTTTTGGAAATTAAAATACTTTCGTCAAAAACAATAATTTTTTAATTTATTTTCCAAAAAAACTAACTTAAGTTTTATGAATAACAATCTACAAAAACTACATTAACATTGGACGTTCTTTCAAACTCTGCAAAAAAAACTTTAGTTTTTTTTTAATCTGTCGCAATAACAATGGAAAAAATCATACTCACAACAATATTTGACAAGCACGATATCGGCATTTACTATAGGAGAATGTTATTTTACGTGTTAAAATATAAATTTCAACAAGTGGCAATTATGCGTTTTTCATAAATGTTGTGAATATGGTTATTTTTAATTTTTATTGTATCAGACTATAGAATACTACGACTTTGATGTTAAAAATATTTTTATAAACAAAATATTTTTATAGTGGTACAATTTTTTTTCAGTGAGCGAAACGGAAAACTATTGAAATTCTTATTTTTAAATGTTTTTATTATATTTAATATATATAGAAACTCAAAAGTGCCTGATTTTAAAAGGAAGGTAGTCAAACATTTTGCCTTGAATTTTGATGATTTTTTTTGAAAACCTTATCCTTTCCCCCAATAGCCAACAAAATATCGTTAATGGTTCAAGATATGACCCTCCAAAAATGCGTGCTGTTTTGATTATTCAGAATACTTGAAATAATGCTCAATAAATATTAAAATTTAAGTTTAAAATAATTTACTTAAAGAAAGCGCTCTCTTAGACCCGTTTGTAAAATCGCTTCTCTTTATTTTGCGAAGTTGCAATTTACACAAACTGTCATTGCAAATATTTAATATCACAAACTATTTTACAAGTTTTACAAATATTGAGACACAAAGGGTTTTTTATTTCTCGCGCCATTTTTTTAGTTTTAACACGCTGTTAGCCGGTTTAATTAATTTTTTTGTTTTTAGTAAATTAAACTTGGTAGAACTTCTATGAAAGAAATTTCGTAAAAAATGTAAAACAATGCTGTGAATATAACCTCTTTTTTTATTTTTGGGGAAATTCGTACTGATCAAACTAGCGCTATTAGTTTATTTAATTTCGTTTAATATTCTACAGTGTATTTACCTTCTTAACAAAAACATTAAATTTGGGAACTGTGCGCTGTTTCATAAATGTTACTAACATTTGATTCTTTGTAAATATTTACAAAGAAATGAAATCCTATGATAAAGCATAGGGATTTTTGCAATTAATATTTATGCAAATTTTTGGTTTTTTATAAGTTTTTCCAAAAGTCTATTGCATTTTCATTTCTTTGTAGCTTTCTACAAAAAAGAAATGGACTTCAACAAAAAAACAGCATGTTGGGAACTTTTATGAAACAGCGCCCTGGTAAAGTTTTTAATGAAACCGAAATAACTGCTGTTTGAAGTCTTTAAATGTTCTGCTAAGGAGTTTAAGTTTTTGCAGCGCGTTATATGTTAAAAAATGGCTGCATTTTCATTAACCAAACAAATTTCAGAATATATAGAAGTAAGAAATTATGATTTTTAAGTATATCAGTTTGTTACATTGGGTTTTTTTTTAAAATATCTTGTTGTATTTTTCTGAGTTCTTTCACTTAAAACTTTTAAAATTTGTATTTTGTAGAATATTAATGTTAAAGTTCTTGTCCTGCAAATTTTATCCCACTTTTGATATAAAGTTAAAAGAAAAAAACTTAATTTTAGTTTCTAATTTATACATTTTTCCGTTGTTAAAATTAGAGCAAAATTATAAAATGAACTGTTTATGGGTAGATAGATGACATGACGATCTATTTGGCCATACGCAGTGTATTGCAATACTTTGCGCATGGCAAATATAAGCCGGTGGCTGAAATTAAGGGTGGCCGAATTTATGACGGTTTTTTTAGTAGACAAATTATATTAATTTATTTGATATATATTCACCTAGAAGAGCTCTGGTACCATTGTATATATTCTTTAATTTGTAAATTTAGCAAATAATAATATTATTTGCATCTATCTGGTCAATACTTGCAATATTATCGATGTTATGTAGTTAGTGTATGTTGTTTTAATGCAGTTTGTTTGTATAATTCACTTTAATTCTTTGATTTTGATATCTTAAGGGTTTTTTTACTTTAAAATAAAAAATTAAAGAAGTGATAAAAAACAAAATAAACAATACAAATTTTACAAACTGCTTTAAAAAAAAATACAAATATCTTCCACTTTAAAATAAAAAATTAAAGAAGTGATAAAAAACAAAATAAACAATACAAATTTTACAAACTGCTTTAAAAAAAATACAAATATCTTCCATTCGACAAGCGACTATAAAATTTGAAGAAACTACAAACAAGATTTCAAAAAACATTGCAAACCACCAGGTATATATTTTTGCAAAATTAGTAGTAAATCTTACAAATAGATTAATTGTCATTCTGACTACACGCAGTTTGAAAAGTTTACAAAGTATTTTTTGAAAAAATTACAAAAAAGGTTAAGAGAGCGGTTACTTCCCAATTTCTTTTTATGCTTTGAACCGAAAATAATGTTTTTGAAGGATCAAATCTCCTGAACCACTAAAAGTATTTTGACCAAAAAAATATTGTGTGCAATTGGGGGTAACGGGTCTAGTAATGTAAAAAATTACTTTTACTTTTACTTAAATTAATAAAAGTAGCGGATTTTGGATATACTTTTACTTTTACTTTTACTCGACCTTTGAATGTCAATTACTTTTACTTTTACACTTACTCGACTTTTTAAATTTCAAATACTTTTACTACTAATCTTACTCGGATTTGTTCCTGCAAATACTTAAATTAATTTCAGTATAATTTAAGTAATTTCAATGAGTAGATTCCTTATGAGCTTGTTGTAAAATATATGGCAGAACAAAATTTTTCAAGCTGATAACACGCTAAAACCATTTATTTTGACCAAAAAACTTATTAAACTAATAATTTATACATTAAATTAGCAAAAAACTTTAGAACAGAGCTCTGGAGCTTTAAAAACCAGTGTTTTTCTCCGTTTCAAAATTACTTTTATTATACTTTTACCCTTACTTTTACTTTTACTTTACTTAAATGAAAAAATCACAAATTACTTTTACTCTTACTTTACTTGAATTAAAATTTTTTAAATTACTTTTACTTTTACTTAAAATAAATCAAAATCATTACTTTTTATAACACTAGAAAGGACTATGGTTTTCACAAAAGAATCATCTAAATTAGAGACAAAAAGGTTTCTTTGAACCGCACTTTTAAGACAAAAATGAATATAAATGTAAAGTAAAAAGTTGTTTGATAACCTTTTAAATAATAGAATGTTTGTATTAATTGACCAATATATTATTAAAGCTAAAATAGTGATTATTTGATTTATGAATTGTACGCCAGCTACGTTCATACCCCACTATACATTACTAACCAAGCTTAAAATAAGGTGTTTTTAGTCATCAAGAGAGTATGGTCCTTTGATTTAGCAAAAAAAATGTTCAAATGATGCTCTCATGCATTCCTAAATCAGTAATCAAACAAGCTTGAGAATCTTAAAGAATCATTAATCGTTTACAACTTTAACTGATGATCAAGATTTCAAGCTACACACTAAAAATAAAAAAAAATTATTAAAACGATGCATAAACCCTCTTAGATTTTCAGTTTGTATATTTTAAAAATTTTTATCAACAAAAATAAAATTTAGTTGATAGCAGCATAAGTTTAGCGAGACAGTAATACAAGCCTAATCAATTATGTAAATTAGTGATTTATGTCAAAAATTTGCATATTATTTTGGACTAGACTAGTTAGTTAGTTATCTAGTCCAGGAAAATTATCTAGTCTAGTGAAGCGAAAATCAAAACCATCTAATCCTAGCCTAGTACTAGTAACCACTAACTAGTCCTAGTACTACTTTTATCACTAGTATTTAATACCAGGTGGGAAAGAGGGGAGGAGGGCGGTATGTAAGTAGCGGTGACTCTCCAAAAGAAAATTCAAAATAATTTTAAAAGTTAGATAAACGTTTTTTAAACGTGTACCAAACTTTAAAGTCTTTAGAATTTTTTTTTTTCGAGATTCAGGACATAGAGTGCAAAAATTAGAAGGATGCGTCTATTATAAATTATATTAATCAATAATACTGCTGGTAGTGATAAAAGCACTCCAGAATTTTTTATCTAGTCTAGTCTAAACTACTACTTGTTACCCCAAATGTTAACTAGTATAATACTAGTTAAATGCCAAAAAATTTATATAGTCCTAGTCCTAGTCCTAGTACTAGATAGTTTTGATTGAGTTTTTGGGAACAAAAATTTAAATGTCGCTGTAACAGTTAAAACGAAGACTTTAAAACTTCTTATGGAATTAATAAATAGTTAGTTTTGAATTAGTTAATTAGTCTCGCAGAAATATTAGCTGGTCCTAAACTAGTCCATCCAGTTTTTTAACAAAACATGCCTTATTTATTATTTTAAACCCTAAAACAGCGTTTTGAGGTGGTTTTAATTAAATAAAATCACTACAAAAGTTGCTAAGCGCTTTTTGTATACTTTGTACAATAAAAGCTGAGTGTTATAGAGGTCCCTTGCTAAGAAAACGTTTTTTTTATTTGGATCGTTGAGCATTTTTGTTGCGGGTGTACTTTGAATGACCAGTTCTTCTTGTACACAATACATATACTTCTAAGTATATTTAAAACAAAATTTATTTAAACAGGAAACTATTGTTGTTTGATAATAAATTTCAATTTTAAAACTTTTGTCCAATCAAAAATGTTTTATTAGTTGATGTCATTATTTAGACTTAACTTTACCAAGCCAAAACAAGCTAAAAATTTTTTTTCTCAAAATCAAAAACATATACTCTCTTAACACACTTTTATTTTAAACTTAAATTTTTGATTTGTAATAAGGAGGTATGTGGTTTCATTGCATGTTAAATTAGGCCTTCACTACTCCTGCATTTTTGCAAATATAATAATAAATAATAAATGAATAAATAAATAAAGGTACAAGCCGAGGGGTGCGCAATCTTTGAAAATCAAAAAGTCTTTTTTTCCACCACAATAAAATTTCAAAATTACATAATATAGAAATTACAGTATTAAACTTATCTTATGCATTAAAATGCATAAAAGATTTTTTCATGTACGCATTGCAATCTTGCTAAATTATAAAAAGCTAGGAATATGGTTTTCAAATTAATCTGGCATTTTTACTCAAAGAGCACATAAAAAACAAATAAAAGAATATTAAAAAGTGTTAAAACATTGCTTTGAGAAATCCCTATAATTTTTTCCTCCAAAAATTTTCGGCACTTCAACTTTTATATCCATGTTTTTAACAAATCAAATACACCTATTAATTTTTATTTCTACAGAACCTCAAAAGAAGGTAGAATCACTAAGACAAATGCAATAAAATGCTTAAGCAAAACAGCAAAAAAAATCATTCACCAAATTTTATGGCTTTAAACCTGCTTTTAGAATATTATTGTTCTTCTCGCTCGATATATATTAAATACAATGGAAATTTAGAAAAAAAAAGAATAAAATTGGGCTTATTGAATTTTTTGTTTTTTTTTAGATTTTTATTGGAAATTACAATTTTCAGGAAAAAAACAATTGTTTTTTTAGTTTATTTGCCACAACAAACTAATTTAATTTCAAAATATTAATCAACAAATACTACATTATGCACAAAATTGAAAGTTAATTCAAACTTTTTGCAAAAAAAATTTCTTGTTTATAAAAGTTTAAAAAATAAAAATATAAAAAACGCAAAATCTGCTAAAGCTTCGGTATTTGGTTTTATATTTGTAAAAAAACATAACAATTTATTTTATTTCCTCTATAATTAAAACACATTTAAAAAATTGCGGTTAATATGAATTTTTCGTTGTTAATGCAGCAGACTAAAGGAAAACTACATACTTTATTGTCTAATTAGTTTACCATACTGCACCATTCAGTGAGCAACCGTACAAACCAGATACTTATTTTCTATAGTTCAAATAAGTCATGTTTCATCTGTCTTAACATATGTCAATGGAGGAATTACTTTTTTTCTGCTCCATTCTAAGAGAATTTTTCTCAAAACATGCTTCCTTATTTTGATGACTATAAAAGTGCGGGTATCTAGAATATAGGAGAAAAAATAGTATTCTTGTAAATACAACATATTCTGTTTAAATGAGTTCTATTTAGTCATGTGTAGCGGGAAGTTTGACTGCTGTTCAGGCAATAATTTAAAATCGCAAAATTTCTAATTTTGTTTTCCTCAGCATTTAATTAAAAAATTTTCCTCACATATAAAAAAAACTCTAAAAAAGGGAAACTAAATTAAATTTTTATTTAAAAAAATATTATATGGTACGGTAAAAGATTCAAACTTTTTATCTTCAATTTTAATGAAATCTTCAATTTTTGTTTTTTATTTGTGAAAATTTAGCCTCTGCCCCAATAGAGCCCACAATTTTTTTTCTTAAAATATTCTTTGGTTTTAAAGATATAACCCTCCAAAAATACGTTTTTTTTGGTGATGTTGTACATGAAAAATTGCTTAATCAATATAAAAATTGAAGTTTAAAATCATTCATTTCATAAAAACGGCAACTTACCAGAGTCAAATTTTTTTACCACCACGCTGAAATATTTGTTTGACAGTGTTTTTGTGGAATCTTCGCCAAACCATTATGGTGCGTAAACCTCACCGCGATAATCTCAGCGTATAACCTAGTTTGTATATAGTTAAAAATAGGCATAACCAGCAGTAAACATTTCAATTTGCTCGAACAACGGTCCTGGTGATCTAATCACGCATAGAGTTTACTGCGGTGAAGATTACATATCACAATGGTTACGTAAAGATATCATCACCGTGTCACCGTTATAACGGGGAAAAAGACGATCACAAGAATGGGTTTTAACAAGTTTCAACAGCTTGTTGCACGCGTGGTTACATTAGTAGGGTGTCAAGTTTAGGTAAATTGTGTTTGAGTACCGGTTAGTCAATTTTGGTTTTTTATCAAATAAACAGAAAAATTATAAAATTTTAGTCTGATTATTTAAAATGTCTGTTTTAATATTTTGCGTTTTAAAAAATATAATATTTAAGCGTATTCTGCAAAATTATCCTTTTTAATTCACTCTTCACGGTTTTTATTCAAAACTTCATTCGGAATTAATAGATATGTTGCACTGAAATTTAAAATAAACATGAGATATACAACACACAAAATTGCTGACAGTAGGGAAATTACCGTAATCATGCAAATGTTTTTTTAAAAAAAAGACAAAAGCAAAAGACAAAACCCTGGGGTGTTTAATAACGACATCACACTGATGATTTATGTTTTGTTATATTAGAAATTGTCTGTTTTAAAACGTGTAAATAAGATTTGTATGTAAAAATAAAAAGGCTACACATGTTATTAAAAGCGGTATGTTTCCCGTCAACGCCGCCACTAATTAATAATCAGAGAAACGTCGACCATTGAAAACATCGACCATTATAATAGTGGATGTTTCTCACTTTGTGGTTTATTGTTTATTTCTTCCTGGCAGAGAGCGGTTATACCCTTAATTTCAGCCTGGAAGACCTTAGCTTTGGACAAAATATCCCACGTTTTAACATATAAAATCATCTGTCATTATTTTGCAGCGCTGGGTGAGTCGATGCCATATTTTTTTATGTTTATTTCTGGTTGTTTTAAAAGCTTTAGTTAACACTAGAAAAAACCAGAAAACTTTTAAATTTTTTTAAAAAATTCAAATAAATGCAAAACACACAGTTTTTTCCACAAAACAGCCGTTATTTATCTTTATGAAAAAAATGATAAAAGAAATCACAAATACATATACCGTAATAGCAACATTTTATTCCGCCTATTAATACATTTTGCATAAATTATACAAAAAATATTTTTCTCAAAAAATTATATACTAAACTGAAAAACCTGGAATATTTGACAACAACGTAGAAAAAACCTTATCTGAGTATTTTACGTTCACAGTTTTTTCGCAGTTTGAAGTTCGCAAAGTAAAAAATTGTAAACGCAAAATGCATACAGCAAATTTTTTTACACAATACTGCGAAATAATTCAAATTTTTTGAAGTATATGATGTTTTAACATGTAAAATAATCTAAACCTTTGATTTAACAAAAAGACGTTAAATATTTGACAACATTACGTCACAAAAAAACATCATAAAACAGTTTTTCCTTTGAAGTTTTTTTTTTGTTTTAAAATTCGCGTTTGTCATGTAAAATAATTTACAGTATTACATAGAAAAATTATTATGTGGATTGTTCCACAAACTGTAAATTACCCCATAGGTCTAGTAAGTATTTATTTGTTACAAAGGTTATGATGGAGATAACACTAATAATGCAACTTACAAAAACAAATGAAAAAAGTAATCATTTTAGTACAAAAGTAATAATTATGATACATAACTGTCAAGAAATAAAGTATAAGAAATACAGGGCTGGAAGAATATAAAGAATAAGTCACACAAATAAAATAAAATGAAGAAATTTAAAAAAAAAAATTGCATATGAGTATTATTAAACATATTTCTAAAATGGTGGGAATTAAAACAGTTTTCCAATTTTATAAAAAAATTGTTAGGATATGAAATAACTCATAATTTTTTATATAATTGCGAAAAATTGAGAGTGATTTAGCTGATACAACTTTTTGGGGTAAACTGTTCCAGACTGAAACCTGTTATTATAAAAGTATTTCGCTATGTCTAAACGAAAGCTATTTGTTTCTATTTTGAAACTGTTTCCTCTTGTCCGATTAGTAGTATTAAAATTTACAAACATTGAAACATCTATATCAACAAGATTATGAATCATTTTATAACATAGAATTAGATCATTGTGCAGTCTGCGAGTGGAGAGCTTTTTTAAGTTTAATTCACTTAACCGGGTTTCATAATTTACATAGGGTAATGCGCATCTAAAATACAATTTCCATGTAAACTTCCTTTGAATATTTTCCAAACGAGTTTTATCCATTTCAAGATAAGGATTTCAGACAAAAGTTTCAAATTCTAAAAAAGGGCGTATAAAACATTTGTATCCTTGAACTAGAGATTTGATGTTATTTGTTCAAAATACTCCATATAAAAGATACAGTCTACTATGTGCTTTTGCAGCAATTTTAGCACAATGATCTGAAAACTTTAAGTTTGAAGACAAAAACACACCTAAGTCACGAACAGTATTTTTACTTTCAATAATTACACCATTTAATTTATACTCATATCTTAAGTTTTTATTGCCTAGATGCATTACATTACATTTAGATAAAACAATAGTCAACTGCCAGCTGTTAGCCCAAGTGCAGAAATTATCTAAACTTCTTTGAAAATTAGAAAAATTGTGTCTGTTATTTGTAATAACATATAGTTTAGCATCGTCGCAAATAGCTTTGCAGAAGTTTCGGGACCTAAGCAGTCAGGCATGTCGTTAATGTACAGTAAAAACAGCAGAGGGCCTAGGACGCTGCCCTGAGGAACCCCACTGGTGACTTGGATAAAATCTGAACAAATAAAATCATTTGGAGCACATGATTTATCAGTAAAATTACTTTTTGTCTTCGGTTGGATAAAAAACTTGACACCCAGTAAAACAGTTCATAACCAAGTCCGTATGACTTTAGTTTGTGCATTTTTGGATGGCTGACAGAGTCAAAGGCTTTAAAAAATCAATGTATACTGTATCAACTGAATTTTTTTTATCGATAGTCTTGACCCAGTCAGAAAGCATGGAAGGCAACTGTAGTCCAACTGATTTTTGTTTTAAAAAACCATATTGATCAGGATGAATTAAATTTTAAGATCTCAAATATTTTAACATTGCATCTACTATAACACTTTATATTAATTTACAGCTAATACGGGTTAACGAAATAGGTTTATAATTTTCTTTTAAACAACAACATCCTTTTTTTAAAATCGGTACTACAAACGCATCCCTACAGAGAGAAGAAACCTCCCCACTTTCCATAGAAATTTCAAAAAGTTTTGCCAGGGGTGTAGCTAAGACACCAGCTACATTTTTGAGATAAAAGGCCGATATCCCATCAGGAGTGCACGATACTTTATTTGGCAGTTTTTTAAGTTTTTTTTTCAACAACAATTATGGGAAAAGAAACGGAAAAAAGTCCTTCATTTTCTTTGACCCTCATTGGAAACTGAGGTAAAACACCATTGTCACTTGTGAACACACTTGCAAAATATTTGTTAAAAATCGTACACTTTTCAAAATTATTATCTGTGAGTAAACCGTTTTCGTTTTTAATTAGCCCAATTTCATGATTTTCCGTTTTTAATTTTTTATTTGGAAATTTAAAAAATTTTTGAGTGTCAGAGCTAGTGTTATTTTCAAGATTATCGAGAAATTTTTTAAGCGCGTCTTTATATTGCCTATCACAGTTTTTCCAACTTTGTTTTTAGTATGTGTTTACTTTTGAGCGCCTATAAAATACTTTTTTACGATTTCGTAAAGCTAAAATATGACGAGGGTAATGGAACGCCTTAATTTTTATACACTTGATTGATACAAATTTGCCAATAATTTCCTTGTTTATAGCCACAAAAAAGTTGTATAAGTCATCGATATTGTTTGAGTGTGAAAAAATAAAAGCCCAATTAATATTTTTTAAGTGATTGCACTCTCTAAACTCACTTAATACAATTTCAATGTTACAAAATTTAATAATTTTAGCCCGTGCAAAGGATTTTGTGAAAAAGCAACAAATAATTGGGTTTTGTCAAGTAAACAATAAAGTTAGTAGCTAATTTTACAAATGTATCAAGTTGTTATTAATAGTAGAAGTTATCAGTAAACAAAACACTTTATTGTTTTTTTAACTTACAAACAAATAGTCAATCTAAATATAACCATATCAAAATTCAAAGTGAATTAATAAAATTTCCTAAATTAATTAATGGTTTTCCCTGATTTTCAAGGATTGCGGTATCCCTGATTTTTCAGGGAGACATATACGTAACGTACATATTTTGCAAACGCAAATTCATTTTTATAAGTTTTTAATTTCGAAATTGGTATGTTTATGTTTATTGTTAACGATTTTAATAGTTTTAAAACTTAAAAAAAGATTGTTTGTCGAATTATTTGTGCTTTTTCTAACGTTTTAGAGTATATCATGCGACTTTTGACACGTTTTTCTCTAAATAAAACATATTTTTAATTATTTTGCTCGAAATATAGAAAATCCAATTTTTGGATGTAATTATAATTATATCTTCGTCAAAGTAAAAACTTTAAAAGCACCGTTCACTTGGTTTAATTTCATGGCACTAAAGGGACAGAAATTGCTTGTGTGTGCACAAACTTTAACTCCCTAGTTTGAAGTATTATAATGTTCTGCTGGGGAGTTGTAGTTTTTGCAGCGCTTTTATTCAAAAAAGTGTACATTTTTAATCACCAAAAAATCTGAGAATCGATAAAGGTAAGACTATTTTGTCTCTTAGCTTTTCGGTATATTAATGCTTTACACGTAGTTATTTTTCTATTATTTTTTTTGTGTCTTTTTACACTTTCACTTAAAGCTTCTGAAGTAATTTTCCTAATTTAAAAAAAAAACATAAATAGAATATTAATGCCTAATACTTCTGTGTCTCATTTTAGCAATATCTTGTTTGTAAGCTATTCTAATGTAAACCTGAAACAATTATGCGGCAATCAATTTGCAAAATATAACCTGAAAATCAAAACAATGTATGAAGTAGATAGTTAGAAAAAACTATAAAGTACTTTGTAAAAGAAAAAAAAACTTAATGGTTTTTTAAAACTATTGAGTGATTTACCGGGGCCTTTTTTAAAAATTCTCTTGATTGAAAATGATCAAGTTGTGTGTGGAAAGTTATTATTTCTGTTTAGAGAGCATATATCATCATAATTTGGGGATTTAAAATCTCAAAAAATTTTACATTATTTGTTTTAAAAAAGGGCGAAAACATGGTTTTAAATTCGACAAAATTATGGTCACAGGAAGCGGAAAAAGGTTCGCGCAAAGAAATACCACCTATCATTTTTCTTTCATTACACAGGAGCAAATCTAATAAATGACGACGGTTATGAAGCATTAAAGTTTATGTATTGTCTAAAGTAGTAGATTTTTTTACATGATAAAAATCTACACCATGGAATAATCAACCTCTAATTTGAACAACTCTTTAACACACAATTGGACATTCTCTACTCTTATGCATTTTTTCATATACTATCTGCTAAAAAATTTTCCATGCTGTACAAACCAATTTATCAATTTTCCCAATTTTTTTACTTTATATTTTTTTTTAATTTTGGATAATTCCAACTGGCAAAACAAAAAAATCACCTAAAAACTCGGATAAATATTTAGAAATATTTATTTATAAATATTTAATAGAATTTTTAGGTTCAAAACCTATTTTCTGGAGATATTGGGTAGTCAAAGTAGGATTAAAATCCGATTTATCAATTTCTTAAAGCAAATATTTTGGGGGCTGTACATAGGAAATGTATTTTACATTTAAAAGTTTTAATGATCAAGTATTAACAAAAAAACAACTATGCTGTAATACAAGTAGGGTGACTGACTTAATTTTGGCCACCTGTTAATATTTTTATGGATAAGTTTTATTTTGGTTTTTTTAATCAAACCAAAAATTCATCTAAATATCAATCGATAGCTATTTTTGTTATTCCAGTGCAAAATTTTAAAATTTCTGTTACACTTAAAAATCAGTGGAGGTTTAAAGTTTTCATTTTATAGTGGCCGAAATTAAGGCGTGAACTATTAACTTCGGCTACCTAGAAAAAACTGGCTATAACTAGTGCCGAAACGAACAATAAAAATTTTTGAAGGCTGCAAAGTTATTTAAGGTATTGTTTAAAGTTTAAAGCTTAAAGTTTATTCTAGTAAAGTTACTAAAAAACTGTATAAAAAAGTACAAACAATTTTTTTATCACTATAACATGCGAACCAATCATTGTCGCATTTACAAATTACAACCAAAACAAATATCAATACTATAAAATAACAAATTTGACAGAAAAAACAACACAACAAAATTTTTTTAACGAATGATGGTCCAAAGGCTTAGAAAAAAAGCCCTAAAATGAACCACTAGCAAGAGACTTTTTAAAACTAAATGTAAACCCAACGTGGCTGCAACAGTTGTTTGTTGGATTAAAAAATGCCACCCATTAAGTAAGCACTTAAATCACGAGAATCTTACGTCACTTTATCAGCCAATTAGAATCGATTTAATACGAAGTATTTGCTTATATATGTATTTTCGAACCCCATCCTCTGATGGTCCAATCATTTAAAGCGTAGTCATTTTGACATAGGTATAAAGGTCGAACCCTCATACAACTAATTTTTCTTTTTCATGCTAAAAAATTTTTTTAAAGATTTTTTTTTAATTTTAGAATTTTATTAAAATAAATTAAAAATAAAAACATAATTTCTTTCCTGTTTTTTGCCAATTTGTCAAATTTTTGGTCATTTGGATATTCTAAAATATAGATTTTATGTAAGTAAGAAACCATAATTTTTGCTATGTTCTACAATTGGTTTATAACTTAATGCTTTGCAGTTAAAACTACGAGGAAAAACCTTATTATTTGATTTATAAATAATAATTTTAACAAACGCACTGAATTTTCAAAAAATTGCTGATCTTGTGTGAGCAAAAAAATTTTTCGGCATGAAAGTCATGTGGGCGTGTCTAAATTAGTCACGTGAGCACACTGTTGCATCTACGTTTGGTTTACCTTTAAGCAAGGTGGTGGCTGAAACCAGATTTTCCGTTAGGTCATTCCATATAGAAACAACTCTGTTAAAAAATAAAAGAAATAAAAATAAAATAAAATTTTCTCGAATTACATCTACTTTTTTGTACTTTAATTTTAAACGAATGGCGTCTTGTACAATTTTAATGAAATTTGAAAAAAATTTGCAGGGTTTATATTTTTGTTTTTATGAATAATTTAATAACACTCGGAAAGATCAAATATAGTTCTTCTCACAGGAAGTTTTTGTAAGCCTAAAAAATTAAGTCAATTTTCATAACTTAGTGGACATAAATGACAAACTTGAAAAATCTTCGGGTGAACTTTTCTGAGTTTTTTCAATCAAATTAATGTATAGACTAGTTCGGAATAAGGGTCTTTTACTGTATGAGAGAGGGCGCAAAATGAAAAAAATAAAATTTGAAAAAATCTTAGTTTTTTTAGTTTCTTAATTTTAAACCTATACTTCATGAAAATTGTTTCACGATTATATGTTTACTACGTTGAAGTGCTGTAATATATCAGTTTATGCTAAATAAATTTTTGTTTTTAGTTAAACGTCACAATAGTTTAAAATCACCACTAAAATAGTATTTTTCTGAACAGTGATTTTAAATTAATAAAAATAGAGATGAAATTTGTGCGTTTAAACTAATTTTAAACCTACATAATGGTTTTTTTAATGTTTTACTTGTAAAATTATTCAAAATTTAAAAATTAGTTTTAAAAAGTCCATTCCAAGTTTTTAAATTAAGCATTTTCTGTAATTAAAACATTAAAAAACTGGAAACCAAGCGCGCCAGGAGCACCGTACCTACGAAGCGGCAGAAAACTAAAAATCCCCAAAAACTGCTTTTGCTGTTGCAATATTTAAAAAGTATTTATCAAATTTTGAAGAGAAGGGGTCGAGATTTTGAACCAATAAATATTTGAAATATTTTAAACCGTAAAATGTACTAGTCGCTCGCTGTTTCTAAATTTTCCCTCTACATATGATTGGCGCTAGTAGTTATTTTACCTTCTTCCTAACACTAAAAAACCCTTATTCCGAACTAGTCTATAGAGATTCCACACATCGCTAGCGTATTCCAAAATAGGTCTGACATATGAAGTGTAAGCGCGTATTAAATTTTTTGTAGACTTAGAGTTAAAAGTACAAAAAATTAATGAACAAATTCTTAAAGCCTTTATAGCAATAATTTCACAGTGCATTAAAAATTTTAAATCTTCTGATATATGTACGCCAAGATATTTAATTATTTTTGTTTTAGACAATGTTTTGCTACTTATAAAATAATCTTTTTTTTGGAAGCTTAGTTACAATGTGTAAAACTTCACATTTTTCTTCCAATAACCTTAATTGCCAATTATCTGACCACAATTTAATACGATTTAAATTGTGCTGTAGCGGAAAAACGTTTTCCTGTTGATCAATAGAAGAAAACTCAGTATAGACCTTCGCATCGTCAGCAAACAGCTTTATCTTGAAATGATAAATGCAATCCACTATATCATTAATATAAATTAAAAACAAAAAAGGACATAAAATAGATCCCTGAGGAACAGAACTTAACTTTATAAGATTTTGTCTCAACACTATTAATTATTACCTTTATAGTTCTACTTACGAAAAATCCTTTTATCCAATTTAAAAATTTTCCATTTAAGCCTAAAGATGAATTCTATCAGGATGAAATTGACTAGGTGGTAAAGTAACCACTCGTTCTTTGAAAAAATATCACGTGGAGAGAAACACCTGACGCAACTTAATAATAATTGGTTACATCATGTCTGAAAACTTTTTTTTATTATTTTTATTCCCAAGCGTTCATTCTTTATTTCTTCCTGACGGCGAGAGGTTACGCCCTGAATTTCAGCCTGAAGGATTTTAACTTTAGTTTTTGGATTTGTAATTTAATTTATTTCTTAGGAATCATTGATAAAATATAATTGTTCTCGGGAGCTATCCTCAAGTTGATAAAACTTTATCACTTTCTACGTTTCGAAAGAAGCAACGCGTTTCTTTGTCAGGAAAAGGCTAAAACATATGCAATATAAGAAAAGCTTACAAAAACATATTAAATACATTACATTATCAAATGCAAAAATACAAAAATAAGTAAAGTTGACAAAAATTTTTTATCTTTTAAATATGTAAATAAAAATTGTTTTGAGTGGTATTATTATACTTAAAACATTAACAATAAAAGTTATTTAAAAAATTTTTTGGCTAATTTTTAAAGAAGTAAATAATACAAGTTAAAAAATTGTTCCGATAAAAAAAACAGTAAGTGTTAAAGCTAGAAGAGTCGCAGTAAAAACAGACATAATTCAACAGTCGTTGATAAAAATGTCTTCATAATTAGGGTAAAAAAACTTTCAGATACGTGAAGAGAGGTGTTTGGCGGCGCATGCTTTTAATGCTGGGGGAATTTCTGTTTTAGCAGTGTTAAGGGATTTTTCCGGGGAACAAATATTTATAAATATAGCTTTTTTTTGTTAAAAGTTCTGTGGAGAAGAATTTTGTGGTCGGTTTGGTGGCTTCATCGAGAATTTTTACGTTGGTAAAATTTATATTGTGATTGGTTTGGTCTATGTGTTCCTTCAAAGCAAAACATCTTTTTTGTGTTCTTCTAAACGGTTTTTTAAGAAACGAAATGTTTGACCGATGTATATTTTGTCGCAGTCTGAACAAGAAATTTGATAAACGATGCCTTTTTTGTCAGGTAAAATATTTTCTGGGTGTCTGTTGTTCATAAAACTTTCGTGAAGCGTATTGGTTTTATGGCTTAATATATCTATGTTGTACTTCTTAAAAAATGTTTTTAACTTCGGGGTTAGAGGAGCACTGTCACAAATCAAATTCCTATAACGCCCGAACCGGACTGCTCCTTTAATACCAAACCTACCTAACTCAACTCAACTAACAAAAAGGTCCTATTGGTGGTGGTGCAAGTGTTCGATTAATTTTCATATTTTCATAACCATTTTTTGAAAAAGTTTATTTTAAGGAGCAAAATTCTGGTTCTGGATTTGGTAATATCTTTTTTGCTCGGTGTGATAAGCATTTAAGAGCTCCTAAAAGTTGGTTTTTGGGTCGGTTTGAATTTGCGTGAACAAATCTATCTGAGTTTGTGGCCTTGCGGTAAATTTCAAAATTGATGATCGTTGAGTTATTGGATATTTTTTTCTTAAGTTTTATCTCTAAAAAGGGTAATTCGTTGTTTTTTTCCATTTCTATTGTAACTTTTATTGAATTAGTGACGTCTTCTCTATTTGCTGAATTGAGTAAAATGTCTAAGAATATCATCTAATCAAAATGTCTAAGAATATTTGGTTGTTCTTCAAAAATAACAAGAATATCATCTACATATCTTAACCATAAAATAATGTTGAGTCCTAATGGTTTGGCTTTTTTGATAATGTTATATCTAATTCTTTTAAATATATGCATCCTAACAAAGGTGACAGGGGGCTTCCCATTGATAGGCCTCTGATTTGAGTATAAAATTGGTTTTTGTGGTTAAAGTAAATTGATTCGGTAAAAATTGTTGTTAGATCTAAAATTTATTTCATTGAAAGTTCTGTTAGCAGTTCCTATTTTTCCGGAAAATTTTGAAGTCTATTTTTTAAAATTTTGAGAGATTCTTTTACTGACACGTTGGTAAATAGTGATGTGACGTCAAATGAAGCCAAATTTATATTTTTTGAAAATTTGGTATTTTGTATTGTTTCTACTACTGTATCGAATTTTTTAAATGCGTTGGTTGTTTTCCTATTAAAAAGGTTAAAATTTTGGTTAAATTTTTTGCAGTATAAAAAGTGACTGTGTCAAATAAAGAGATAATTGGTCGTAATGGATAATTTTCTTTATGAATTTTAGGCTTTCCACATGCATGGGGGTCTGTTAATCTTTCGACTGTTGGTAGAAAATCAAGTTTTTGTTGTTCTGTGAGAACAGTGGATTTTAAAAGAGTTTTTAGTCTTGTGTGAATTCGTTTTTTTGGGTTGTTTTTTCCCGTTGGTATGTTTCTTGGTCCACAATTAATTCTTCCAATTTTTGATCATATTTTTAAAAATCTAAAATTACGGTCTTATCTCCTTTGTCAGCTCCTGTTATGCGAATTTTTTTGTTGTGAGCTTTTTTTTTAAATTCCTTTTCTGCTTTTCTGTGTTTTGATGAAAAATTTGGTTTTGGTGGCTTTGAATTTATTATTGATGCAACTGATGTGCATACTTTATTTTTGTGCGGTTTAGATCGTGTTATGCTTCGATAAATCTTTCTATAGATGATATTATATTTGTTACTGGAAGTGTCTTGGGTGTCTTTTTGTTTCACCTAAAGCTAAAATGTCTTTTTGGTCTTTTGTGAGTGTTTCAAAGGAAAGGTTAACTATAAGGCTATCTCGAAAAGTTTTATCTGGCCACAGTTCTTTCTTTAGTTGTTGGGTGTCTTTCAGCTTATTCAAACTTTTGAATATGATTTCTTTTTGTTTCTCTGAACGAATGGTATTAGTTTGATGTTATTAACTTCTTTACCATTTTATAATCGTTATCCGAAAATGTTAACCGAAAATAGTTGAAATAATAATTCTTCGCGCACAAGAAAATGAATGTGATTTTCAGTTTTTGAAAGCTTTTTCATTAAATTTGAGCATCTGGTGACATGATATAAAGCTTTCGTCCCGTAGCGTTCTTTGATTTGTAATTTAATTGATTTCTGAGGATTCATTGATAAAATATAATTGTTTTCGGGCGTTATCCTCAAGTTGATAAAACTTTATTACTTTCTACGTTTGTACGTTTGTACAATAATCATTTGTTAATATCAGTCACCTAAAATACGAAAACACGTAAACCAAGCAGTTATAACTGTATTATTGCTGTTATCTCTACAATTTTTTAAAAAATTAAAAAAAATAATATTTTTAAAAATGTAACTTAAAAAATACACTTATTTTATGGCTTTATTTCTAGTTGTTTCATATATATTATGCCTATATATTATTTATATATTATGCCAAAATTAGTTTTCTCAACGCTAAAATCCTAATTGCAGGCTTTGTGGAACCAACCAGGTAATGTAATAGGAATTATACTACCGTGGCTACATTCTCTGGCCCAATGTGAAAGTCTGCTGACGCATCAACTTTCAGAATTTCACAAAGTAAAAAATAGTTTTTGTTTAGAGTATTATTATATTAAAGAAAAAATGGGTAATATTTTTTTAGTTTAATGCTTTAAATGTTTTAACCACCCAAAAATATTTTGTAGGTAATAATCCTTCTTTCTTGTTTTCTTTCAATTTGTATTCATAGTTCTTTTAAAACAAAAAAAACTTATTGTTTATCATTTTAAAAGTTCAAAAACATAAAAAAATGCTTCTTATATTACTTTTAGTGAATTCAAATATTATTCTTTACTATTATTATGATAAGTTAAATAGCTTTTTAATAGTTTAGGTAGTAAAGTCTGATTGGGATATGATATTTGTTGACAGCATGTTTGCTCCTTGCGGTATGGCGTCTGCTGTAATAAACGAGGTAATTTTTATCACTTCTAAGTCAAAACCAAAAAAGTTTAATAACAAAAATATAAAGCATAAAAATAAAGACAAAAAATTTTACTAAGTATTTTATTTTCACACAATGTAGAGCCTCAAAAGGAGCACGCTGTAAGTTGGCGAATAATAGTTATTACTCTCTTAGACATCTTACTGGTTTTAAAAACCAATAATAGATGTTACATGTACCTATGAACAATCACGACGATAATTCAATGTACACAAAGGTCTCGGGAAGAAGCGGAAATAATTCGTATATAACGGTAGTTAACTAAAAAAAACATGAGTAAAAAATATAGACAACCGCTTGTTTTAGAAAAATGTTGAAAAAAAGAGCAAAATAGTTGATTTTCTAAACTTTTTATGCTCATTTTTTTAGTTCACCAACGTCATGTACCAATTACACTTAATTCTTCTCGAGACCTTTGTGTACATTGAATTAACCGTCGTGATTGTTCATTAAAACAATGCATACTTACTGGTTTTCAATTCAATAAATAATTTTTTTAATGAAAACCAATATTACGCGACTGCCACTTGAGAAACCAGTGAATGATTTACTATTTTGTTTTAAAACCATAGATTATACTTAATTTAATATATACTGCAAAAGAAGTAAGCTTGAGTTTTTGAATAAAATCTGAAAACATTGTAATACTATACAACATTGTTGATTCGTAGAGAGTTGAGTTTTTTGTTTCGTGGAGATTTTTGTTAAAATTAAAAATTTATGTAACGAAACTGAAAACTAAGTGAAAAAATATTATGTTTGCACTGGCTTTAACTCTCTAGTTCGAAGTTATTTTTATTTTGATTCTACTGGGGAGTTAGTGTTTTTGCAACATTTATCTCATACAAAAAAAAATCTTCCGGATGGTTTCAAATTCTACTAACAATTCAAAAACGTAAAAAAAGAAATTGTATATGAACGTAAGAATTTTTTATTAGTATTTTAAATTAACTTTTTTGTTTTGGGTTTTTTGGCTTAGGATTATAAAAAAATAACTTTATTTTGAATAGATTTGATTATGTTTTTTTCATTTGCTTTGTAGATAAAATCTTGTATAATATAATTAAGTAGTTATACCAATAAAGATAAATATGTAAATTGTTTAATTTGCGCGTGGAGATTTTAACATCAAATTGTCAAACTAAGGTTTTGCTGAAATTAATTTATTATCGAGATTTTCGAAAACAGCTTAATACCAAAAAATAAATAACATAATAATGTTATATATTTTTGTTAATACTAAGATTTTTGTAAAATTACAGCTTATTAAATGTGTAGATATACAGTTTTTATATGCAAAGGAGTAATTTTTTTATAATTTAATAAGTTTTGGACTGTAGTATTTTATTGTAAATGTACTTTTATTGATGTATTTTTATTAGGCGTTTTATTAGAAAGTCCGTTTTTCTCATTAAAAAAGGCCTCATAATATCATAAATACTTATTTATTATGCTTAGTGATCTGACCGGGGCCCTGGCCCCGGCCCCGTGCCCGGCACTTTTTTCCCACCCGCGCGCCGGCCCCGGCCCCGGCAAACGCAATTCTCTCTACCCCAGCCCGGCCCTGACCAATTAGCTGTCAAATGAGCCGGGGCAAACCGGGGTAAGGACCCCTAAGAATGCAAATTTTAAAGCGCTTCTAAACATTTTTGAAAGTCAAATATTAAACAAGATTTTATCTACAAAGCTAATTATAAATTGTTTTAATATTAGGATTTTATTGTTTATTATGCTATATTAAAGTTTTCTAAAGCCTCTTTATTTTTATTAAGATTCCTTATTTTAATCACGAATCCTTATTCTAAAAATTTATAGTTCTGTTGAGTATTAAAAGCCGTTTGTGGATTTTATGTACGAGAGATGACAGTTTGACAGTAGATATTGTATTTGTTGAATTATATCTGGCTGACCTATCATAACTTTGTATAAGAGACATAAACGGATCAATTAAAATTGTACGGTTATAAAATTAAATGTTATAATTTTAAATAAACGAATTGGAACGCATATTTTTTTTTGATTCCTATTTTTTCAAAAAATATACATAAATTAGTCAACTTTCACGTTTTAAAAAATTGCTATTTTGTTTTCCCAATTGTATAATTTGGATAAATAATTGTTAAAATATGGTATTTAATCTTAAATATAAAACCGTTTTTACTAAAAGTTTTAAATAATTTTAATGTTTAATAGTCGATTCAATACTGCAAATCATTGAGGTCAGCTAGGTTTTATTTGCCTCCATAATCACAAGACGTATTTTTCATATATTGGAGTTATTTTAATATTATTGCTAATATCAAAAATATATAAAAAAGAGAATTTTCGGCTAGACAGGGAATTTTTTACACTCAATAAAACTTTTCTCGCACAGCGATATTTCGTACACAAAAAAACTCGTTTTTTCTAAGACTATTTTACTAAATCGTTTTGTGCAAAAATTAGCAGAAAATGATGATTAAATTCGATTATTTAAATTCGATCATGTGTGAGTTGATTAGAACGGTTTATTGTACAACTAGACATAGGGTAGTGCATTTAATTTCGACACTTTTTTGTTTTTCCAATGTAACTTTTCACTGTATGGCCCGAATTTCATGTTTGATAGCTCATTTTGAAGTTTTCACGATACTGCGTTGCGTCACAAAAGTTTCACTGTACGAAAGTAGTTTTTTTACTTAATTAAATCAGTTTTTAAGAAAAATGGAAAATTGCCGAAATTAAATGTGTGCATTTAATTTCGGTACTTTACAAACAATGGATTGTTTCTCAGTCAAAAAATCATCATTTTCAAAAATTTAAAAGCCTATCATTATCTCCAGACAGTTTTCTTTAATTTAAGCTTCTACTTGTTGTTCAACGTGTAACGGGCAAAAAGTTACAGCTAAAATGCCAAATGGTATCAAAATGAGCAAAATTTGGGGAAAAATTGCATTTAATTTTGGCACTTTTTAAAAGGACCCTCTTAATCGAGTTTAAGTGCAGTGCTATGACCCCTACACATTTCAACGTTGTCTTTTAACTATTTA
>JASAMX010002472.1:0-14437 GCA_030248175.1 Microlaimidae sp. YZB2_3 | reverse complement strand
ACATTTTTCTAATTCTGCACGTGACAGATTGCTCAATGGGTCATAACTCCTGAACACTGAAGATATTTTGTTGAATAAATTTTTGTTGGCTATTGGGGGCAGGGGTAATGAATGTAATGAATGTAATATTAAATGTAACGAGCCTTAAATTACCCAAATGTAGTAACTATAAAAGTATCTAAAAGTAAACAAAATGATAAACTTACGCAAGAAAAACACAAATAGATACAATCATGCGGCGTTTCGTGCAGTTTTCAATCATTTTTTGTTTGATAAATGAAACCCGTTGTGGAGGCAAAACAAGACGGATAAACTGGAAAAAGAAAATATACATTGATTTTTGATTAATATTTCAAAACAAAACTTTCGAAAACATTTTCATTATTTTCTCACTTCTTTACTCTGAGAATATTAAATTTTAAGTTTCAGATAACAACCTAAATTTGCAAATGCAAGTACGAGAATTAGTTTTGCCGTCATATCATTGCTTTTTTAGAGGTAATTTACATTTTCAGGCGCACGAGGCGCACAGGAATATTTAGGCGCGTCAGGAACAAACTTAAGCCTAGCCTACACGTTCTTAAGCCTAAGCAAAGCCTAAAAATAACCTAAACTTTCTCCGCGCTGCTATTTGATAAAGTTTAGGTTGCTTTTTAGGCTTTGCTTAGGCTTAGAAACGCGTAGGTTTACGCTTGTTCCTGACGTGCCTGACGTTCCTGTGGCCTGAAATTATAAATTACCTTTTTTTGGACTGCCGTCATATTGGCGTTTGCTATTCTCTTCTCAGTAATAGTAATCTTCAGTAATTCTCAGTAATGACTTCAGATTCTCAGATTTTACATTCGCAGGTTTTGTCAGGAACAAGCATTTTTAATTACCTGAGCACGTAACCTAAGCTTATGTGTTCCTAAGCCTAAGCAAAACCTAAAAAACAATCTAAGCTTTTGTTATTCAGTTGTTTGATAAAGTTTAGCTTGTTTTTTTAGGTTTTGCATAGGCTTAGGAACACCTGGGCTGGGCTTTAGCTTTGGGGAAAAAGTGTAGGTTGTTTTTTTAGGTTTTGATTAGGCTTAGCAAGAATATAACACAAGAAAATGTCCAACTGTAAACTAAATTTTTGACCAAAATTTTGCAAAAAAGTCGCACTTTTGAATTCATGTGCGACTTTTCTCGCTAAATTCCGCCATTTTCTGCTAGTTTTCTTACGCTGCGATTTTTAACATAGCGTTAGTTTTCTTGCAGTGGGGACTGCAACTTCTTTCACACTCTATACTCCCTTATTTGCACTGCAATTAGGGTCATGCATTTAATTTGGGCACTTTTTCAAGCTTTGATTACATATCTTATCATAACTTGGTTCCGAATTTGAATTGAGAAGTGATTGATAGCTCATTAGAAATTAGACGCATGGGTAAAAAAAGGACAGTCATAACATCATCTACCAATTTTTGTTGGCTGTAGTAACTTCTTGGGGGAAAATGGACAAACAGTGCATTTAATTTGGCACATTCAAAAATGCATTTAATTTCGACACTTTAATTTAGTTGGTTTTCAATTTTTCACTGAGATAAAAACAAATTAGAGTAAAAATAACCATATGGCAGTAAATGTAGCAGTCAACTTTCAAATAAGCTATTAAACATTAATATTGACCTAAAAACAAGAATGTTATAACCTGAAGAAAAAATTGCCAAAATTAAATGCACCAAACAAATTTTTTAAAAGTGGCCATTTTTGATATCGTCCTTTATAAAACGAAATTTACGTAGATGTTGATTGTTATGCATATCAGTGTGTTCAGAATAAGAAAATACACGACTCTGTAATATAAAACTTTTTGATCAAACAAAGCTAAAAAAAGTTATGGCCAAAACACGGTTTTAAAAATGTCCAAAAAGTGCCAAAATTACATGCATTACCCTATTATAACACTGAGATTACCCTATTATCACCTGGAAGGCCAAATTTTTTTTTTTTGGAGGGGGGGGGGGTGGTCCGGACCCCCTAGCTTTTTAGGGGGGGTCGACCCTGGGTGCGAGATTTTAAATATAAGGGGGGTCCGGGGGGTTTAATTTTTTAGCAAAAATTTTTTAACTCAATAATTTAAGTGTTTTTAGGTTTAATATTGAATTTTATGTATTAAAACAGCCTATTCAGGCCTAAAAAGTGTGTTTAAACACTGTTTTTAACTAAAAACTGTGTTTTTGACAGTAAATAAAAAATATACTTCCAAATTAGTCGGTAGGGGGGGAGAGTCAGCCTCGCTAGGCAGTGGCGTGCCCAGGGGGGGGCGGGGGGGGGGGGGGGGGGGGGGCGGCCCCCCCCCCCCCCCCCCCCCCCCCCCCCCCCCCCGAAATCCGGCGAAGCCGGATTTTTTCGTAAGGGGGGACCCTTACGTTTTTTGAATTTTGGGAGAGAAAATTTTTTTCTTAAATATTAATACAGAAACTTTCCTGATGCCTTCCAAAAGCATATTAATAGTCAAAAAACCAAATTTTCCCCGCTTCGTGGGTAGTTTAAATTGACAATTTATCTCAGTTTTTCGATTTCAAATTGATTTTGCCGCTCAATAGTTAAGGCATACATGATAAATAAAACTACTATAAACACTATTAACCTTTTATTAACGTTTTAAACACATGTTTTAAATGAATAGGAATAAAAAACCTTACATTTTGTTTTAATTATCATCTGGAATTAAAATTTCTAGTGTATTTTAGCGCCTTAAATTAAAAATTTTCTCCGCCCGGGGGCATTTTGTCCCCCGGACCCCCACCCCCCTACAAGGGGCTGTGCCCCTTGCCCCCGGTGGGGGGCTGTCGCCCCCAAGACCCCCCAGACCCCCCTCAGGGTAAGTATGTACCCCCCCAGACCGCCCCCCCCCCCAAATGAAAACCAGGGCACGCCACTGTCGCTAGGGGTGGTATTTTGACCTCAAAACTTAAGTTTGGAGGCAGTTAGAAGTCATTTTAAAGACATTTTTTTTCTTCATTTTTCCAAAATTGGGGGGGTTAACTTGTTCTCCCCCCCCCCCGCTTCTGAGTGGGGGGGGGGTTAAACCCCATCTCACAATTTTGGGGGTTAAACCCCCCCCCCGTGCCTATGTATGCTACGCGGGTAGTTTAAATTGACAATTTATCTTAGTTTTTCGATTTCAAATCGATTATCCCGTTCAGTAGTTAAGGCATACATGTTTAATAAAACTACTATAACCCCTATTATCCTTTTATTAACGTTTAAACACATGTTTCAAATGCATAGGTATAAAAAAACCTTAAGATTTGTAATAAGTATCATCTGGAATTAAAATTTCTATTATATTTTAGCGCTTTAAATTCAAAATTTTTTCCCCGGGGGGCATTCTGCCCCCCAGACCCCCTGACAAGCATAGGTGAGCACGGTCGGGGAAGCTAGGGGGGGTGGTTACCCGGGGTAAATCGAATTTTGAATTCTAGGAGGGGGGTCCCAGGGGGGTCCGAACCCCCCTAGCTTTTTAGGGGGGGTCGACCCGGGGTGCGAAATTTTGAAATCTAGAGGGGGGTCAGGTGGGGTCCGGTGTCCAAAGCAAAACAGTTTTAAACCATAATAACTTTAATAATTGTTCTTTTTATAGGATAATACTACATTTTATTGAATAAAAAGCCATATTCATGTATAAAAAGAGTGTAAAAGCATGAATATGTGATGAAAATTCACGTTTTTGGAAGAAAATTTAGTATAAAAAAGGTACCTAAAATTTTCCCGAGAGGGGACGGGAGAGGGGGGTCAGATTTTAAATTATAGAGGAGGGTCAGGGGTAAAAAATTCGGAAATTTGGTGGGAGGGTGAGAGGCCCCTAGATTTGCGTCCAGGGGGGGTCCCAAAATTTCGAGGCTAGGAGGGGTTGGGTGGACCCCACCTTGCCCCCCCCCTTTCTCACCTATGCTGACAAGGAGCTCTGCCCCTTGACCCCGCCTGGGGGCTCTCACCCCCCAGAGGCCCCGTATCTGGGGGGTGCTACCGCTCCCCAGACTCTCCTTCAGGGTTAGTATTTACCCCCCCAAACCGACTTCCCCCCGAACTGAAATACTGGGCACGCCACTGGTTAAGGTAGTTCATGAGTTTTATCTCAATAATTTTATGAATTTAAGTATTATGATAACAAAATAACCAACCATTTTAATTTAATCACGTTTTTTTTTTTTGAAGAATGCGCAGAATTAATATTATAACGAAAAAATAATATAAATTTGATTAACGGTTTAATAAATATTTTCTCTTAATAACATAAATTGTACTTGCCAAAAAAGGGAAACTTTTGGGTACAAAATGACTTTAACTTTTTTTAAAATTTTAGATTCAAAAAATAACCACAAAAACGAGGTCTACGTGTTTGATTTAAGCTAAAAAGATGTTTTATACCTTGTACTTTTGAATCGGTCAAAACTAATTTTGGTACACGTATGCATGGAACTTGTGTACCAATAAATAGAAAATTACAAACAAAATTAAAATAGTCAGTAAACATGTTTTAATGAAATTTATTACACAAAAATTGGTATTTGAACTAATAAAGGTGCAGCTATTCAAATTATTTTTTAAAATTCGAAGTTTATATGATTTTAAAATTAAAATGCAAGAGGGGAAATCTATCACCGAGAGGGGAATGAATATACCGGGATTGTTTTTCAGGGAAAAGAATATACCGGGATAGTTTTTCCGAGGGGGGGAATTTTTAGGAGGAAAAGAACATCCCTTGACAACGGCACGGCAAAACGGTGTCCGGAAAAAATACATTCTGCATAATATCTTCGGAAAGAATCTCTTCTGCAATAATAACTTTTGCAAAAATACATTCCAGTAAAATATCTTCGGAAAAAATAACTTCTCGCCGTGCGTCGCAGAAGATATTATGCTGGAAGGTATTCTTTCCGCCCTTCTAACGCTGAACGTTGTATGAATAAACCGACGAGTGAGGCGCGCAGCGGAATGGAAATAAACAAATTTTATAATTTAAAACATTGCCAACTATGCGAATTTACAAACCAAAAACTGTTTGATTGATGTTAAATTGTGCTAAATTACTACACTACGCTTTAAATATAAATTAATACACCGGTAAATTTATTAAACTAAATTACTAAATGAAAAGGCTGCTGGCAAAAACTGTTCGAAAAGGAAAGGCTGAAATCGTTGGCGAAAAACTTGAGGCAAAGAGATAAGTAGTATAGTTTGAGTTTACGATGTTATTTATGCTGTGCCTGTTTGAACGAAAAGTAGTTAAGCTAAAAACTGAAAATTTTCTAAGCTAACAATAAAAGCAATGTAGAAAAAGCATAGTAAGAAGAAGAACAAAATATTATAGGAAAAATCTATTAATTGCTACAGCAACAAGTGTTAAAACGTTTATTTTCATCATAAAAGCTTTCGACCCGTTCTTGGATCATCTTAAGTTAAAACATCTAAAATACAAAAACATTTTTGTTAGAAAAGTAGTAAAGTACGTTTTAACCTTTGTTACTGTAGCAATTAATAGATTTTTATTTCCCCTGGCAAATCAATTGCTCTTATTATAGGGAATTTCCCAGCAACATCTCTGACCCTTTCTTATGCAATGAGCAGCGAGACACCATATACACTTCGCGTCGGAGCCGCAATATCAATATTAGAGTTAAATATTAATAATACTACTCCTAACCATTCTTAATTTTGGGCTAAATTTGTTATATCCCGGGTTAAACATGGTAAGCCGAATGTTTTCAAAAAGGTTTTAAGTAAAAGTCGACTGTATAAAAGCTGTGGTCCTTCCAATAAAAATAATTTTGCAAAAAACCACCATCAATTTATGCTTATATTACTCTAAAATAACATCAACACCCCTTTCAACTTTAAGGAATACCACCCTGTGATTGTGATTCTATCTATAAAAATAAACATTAAAAAAATGTAAAAGACGGGTAATAAAATAATTTAAGACACCAGTTACATTAAGTATACTATATTATTTTATTAAAATTTAAGCAATAAAGATAAAATCTTTTAAACCCTTAAATAAATCACATCTAGAAAATTGTGGAACTAAATATTGACAAGCCGTGCCACAATGAAAAATGCATTTTTTAAATATGACTAAGAGAAATAAGCTTATTAAACATGAACTTATTCACATATTGTATACTTTTATACCTACCAAGCCTGGGATTTTACAAGTTTATAGTATTACTGTTTTGTGTCAGTAATAATATGCTAAACTTACAATGCAATTTACTTTTTTTACATCAACTAGCTTTAAAAATACAGAATTTAAAATAGGAAAAAAACATTAAAAGTGTCACGCATTCTTATTTTTTGAATTTTTAAAATAATAAATATGACTATAAAAAACTAGTGAATAATAATAAAAAAATTTTCCCAAATACTATAAATCGAATACAGTAGTAATCCCATATAATTTATTGCGGGCACGATAGAAACTTATGGTGCTCATATTACTTAAAAAAAACACAAAAGGTTTATTTAGAAGAATATTTTAAATGTACCACATAACATTATCAATAAACTGCAACATCAACACACAGAATATTAAATTTCACAATTTTAAACTTATTAGAAAATTGGCCAAAATTAAGTAAAAGTACAAAAATTAACAAAAAAAAAACAACAAAAAATAGAAACAAGCTTACAAAGAATTTTAAGCCAATTGACAAAACTATTTAATTTGAATAAAACTAATATAAGGGTTTTTATCTTTTAATACTTATGTTAAACTAAAAACAAGCAAAAAAACGTAAAAAACAGCAATTTTAAAACTTCTTAATAAAAATTTATTTAGAAAACTATAGACAAACCAAAAGTAAATGCCAAATGGTGCAGTTGTGTACTAAATAAAAAATGTGAGTCATGTTTTTCAATAAAAATAAAACTACTTATTATGATTTATAATCATCAATTTATAATAATCATTAGTTTTTAATCAACTAGTTTTTAACAGCATTGTGAATATTTTAATTTGTCATCACATGGGACGCCATTTTTTATTTACTGACAATTGCACCATCCACGTCGGGCTTGTCTATAGATAAACATAGATAATAAACATTTCAGGGGTTAGAATTTTGAACACTCTTTCAGATTCTGCAAGAATGGGTAATTCTATCTGAGCAAAACGCAATAAAAATATTTAAAAAAAATTATTTTTATCTTAAAATCCTGCTATAAAACGTTTAAAGTGATTAAAAATACGTTCTTGTGCATTTTTGATGAAAAATTGTCAAAAACCAAATTTTTGGTAGTTTTTTTAAATACTTACACAAAAATACCACAAAAAGTACTAAAACTTAGGCCAAAATAAATGTAATTCTAAAAGCAGATTGATGAACATTAGATTACCGTGTTTTATTATTCTAAAATGTAGGTGAGGCAGGTGAAAATAAAGATAATGCGATACTGCGATTTTCGAGACTGACGCGACCACTGGTCAAACTCCCTTTTTTAACTACATACTTAACTAAAATTTCGTTTTAAGTAAAAGGATGGTTTTAAAATCATAAATGTATAAATTTTCGATTTGGTAAAAAAATTGCTTGTCGAGGTGATGCTCGCATGTGCTGTGAAACCACTCATAAATCTTTGAATTGTTTAACTAAATTTTTGTAATTCATTAGTGAATTAGATTTTTTGGCGGCTTTTATTTTGTATTTTTATTACTTAGTAAATATCACTGCAGTTTTTGCTCCAAGACCAAAATTTTAAATTAAATTAAATACTTGGGCTTTCAACAACCTTCTCTTCGATATAGAAGCATTGTTCCACTCTGGTAGTATTTTGCAAATTTTATTGTTTTAAAATCGTGCTGAACAACATCACGGTAACATTACGGTAAAAATATGTAACATAATAATATGGTATATATTGTTGCTACTATTTTATTTGTTTTTTCAACCGCTATCCGAGCAATTGTTGACAGAATTTAGTATGATAGTATATAAAGAATCAGAACTGCTTTTTATTGTAGAATGTTTAGCGACTTCTATTTTGTATTTTATTATTCAGCTAATATTTCTGCAGATTTTATTTACTCCGTTGTAGTTAAAAAACGGGATCTTATAGCAAAGTCTAAAGATAGTGTCAGAATGCCACTGATAAAAAGGTCTATGGTTTGAGCCCAGTTCTAAGCCCCCGTTTTTTAATTTAATTTAAAAAACTCGATTTTTGAAAAAAATTTATAATATTTAGAAGAGTTTTATAATATTTTGAACAGTTATTTGTAATAAAGATTCGTCTAAAAAAAATTTTGCGTCGTGATAAGTTACTCTTGACAGAAAATTTAAAATAGAAAAAAAATAAAAAGATAAATCAAAATTCAAATACATTGTATGCATAAATGTTAATGATTTAAAAAGGTATTAAAAATTTTTTAAAGAAGTGCTTTAAATTTGCTTTTTTGCCGAGAGGAAACTATTGCGATTTAAAATTAATTATTGATTATTTATTTGTTTATTCATTCTTGTTGTTAAACCGTTTGCTTACGATCATAGGTCGTGAGAATGAAATGCATTTTAACAGATGTAACAGTATTCACTGTAAAAAAATCTTACATGTTTATAAAACGAAAGTTAAAAATTAGTTTTTTATATCGAATGTGTTTTTTTATCTACAATTAAGTATATCATTTAAATTTTTACCAATTTAAAAACCTTTAACTAAAGCAACAAATGCTATAACAAAATATATGTGTGAAAACTATATAGTACCAAAGCAAAAAAAACAGTTTAACACCGTATATACTGCATTATTAGAAATATAGAAAATATTTTATAAACAAACCTTAAAATTTTTTTATTTGATCTTTTGTTTTTCTTAAAAATTAGATTTTAAAATATACTAAATTTTAATTTTTTTAACTTTTTTAAAAATTTCTAAGAAAAATTTAAGCTGATTTTTGACTAAAAATTTTGTTCTCAATAACATCAGAGTATTATTGTTTCATTTTCAATAACTAGCGAGAGTTTTTTTTAATATTTTGAAAAGTTAATGCTCTCTTATGCAAATAATAACAAAAATTTGTTGTTTTTTTTTCTAAAATCATTTTTTTAACATCAAAAAAATTTTCGTTCCAGCATGAACTACTCTTAGATGGGTTTAAAATTATCCTGCTTATTTGGAAACAATCATCTAAAATGGGAATCTTATTAAGAATAACATTCTTATTTTGCTTTTTTGTAAGTTTTATTTTTTTATTATTATTAAAACGCAATCTCGTTATTTTGATTTACTCCTTCGATTTAACGTTTTTTTGTCTCTGAAAGAAAAAAATAAGTTACAACATATATTTCTGGGAATTTTTTAGAATATTTCGGGTTGTTAATAAATGCTCCTGGTTAATCCCAGGATGTTTATTTTTGCAGTAGTTAACTGCATCTGGAGTAATCCAGAATGTTTAATAAAATTGTTTTGTTATAATGTTTTATCTTAAAAGCAGTCTATGTGCTGCACCTGGTTAATTCCAGGATGTTTATTTTTGCAATAGTTAACTGCATATGGAGTAATCCAGAATGTTTATTAAAATTGTTTTGTCATAATGTTTTATCTTAAAAGCAGTCTGTGTGCTGCACCTGGTTAATTCCAGGATGTTTATTTTTGCAGTAGTTAACTGCATCTGGAGTAATCCAGAATGTTTATTAAAGTTGTTTGGTTATTATGTTTTATCTGTTTAGCAGTCTTTGTGCTGCACCTGGTTAATTCCAGGATGTTTATTTTTGCAATAGTTAACTGCATCTGGAGTAATCCAGAATGTTTATTAAAATTGTTTTGTCATAATGTTTTATCTTAAAAGCAGTCTGTGTGCTGCACCTGGTTAATTCTAGGATGTTTATTTTTGCAGTAGTTAACTGCATCTGGAGTAATCCAGAATGTTTAATAAAATTGTTGTGTTATTATGTTTTATGTAAAAGCAGTCTTTGTGCTGCACCTGGTTAATTCCAGGATGTTTATGTTTGCAGTAGTTAACTGCATCTGGAGTAATCCAGATTGTGTATAAAAAGTGTTTTGTTATAATGTTTTATCTGTTTAGCAGTCTTTGTGCTGCTCCTGGTTAATTCCAGGATGTTTTTGCTTGCAGTATGTAGCTGCATCTGGTGTAATCCAGAATGTCTCTTTTTTATAATTAAAATGTTTACCATAGTGTTAAATTACATAAATTGGTGTAATGCTTGTTAATGTATAAGGTTTTTATTTGTTTACTAAATTTAAAAATTTTTTGTTCATAATATGTATTTGTGTATATATTTTTATGCGAAAAGTTGTTAGGTAACTGAGTGAGAATCCGTGTATTTAACTGAAGAGGGCAGCACGGAGGCGTCTTAAACTTATGCCGGAAACGCCATAGTTTGTAGGTATATTATGTAATAGTTTTATTCTATGTTAGTTGTATAGTAGTGTTTTGTTAAAAAATTGTAATTGTGTTTGCATTAAAGCAGAGGTCTTATCATTATTACAAATAAGTTTTGCACTACATTTATCTTCTATGCCTTGTTTGTTATATAATTTTATATTTTATTTTTATCCAGTAAATTAAGTTTGTTCTATAAATAATCAGCTCATGTGAGCATTTCAATAGGACGTTTTTAACCAAAATCTTTTTTTGTCCTCCAAATTTAGATGCTTAATTGAATGCTTATTTATTCAATAATATCATAAAGTTGGCTTCAAACTTCTCTGCGTTTTCATTTTCATTGCCGTCTACGCTTAACTCTTTCCGATTATTTTTAAAAAAAAGCTCTGTGTGAAACGCAGAAAACGATCATGTCTGAAAATTTTTACCTATTTTTTTGCATACTAATTTAAATGAATTGCATTAATGGAAGATTAAATTCATTTACTTTATTCGTAAATTTATATATCAAATACAGTTTATAAAACCATGTTCAAAAAATTAGTTTAAACATCTCACAAGATAATATTTGCTTTATCATTTTTAGCACTCAGCTATTTGCAATTACAGTTTAACTGTAACATTGCAAAATTACAACGATCCTGGTGGTCAGGATGCCAGCGGAAACTGTTGCGATACTTCCTGGTTTAAATGTTCTCACTGCGATTTTTACTTTTACGTTTGTGCCGAACCTAAAAATGGGTATGAATTCCCTGAAAACTTTATTACGACGATATTAATTAGAAATTATATCTACAATACTGTTATTTAGATTGGGTTTTATGGCTTTTGAATTTATAGTTAACAGCATTTTTTAGCATTTTTAGATTTTATAAACTAACTAAAACAAAATAGAAAAAAAATTGTCGTTTTCTGTTGTTTCAACGTTTATGTAACTTCAATTTGCCATCTTCAGCTAGTTCTGTAACATCACGTAATAGTTTAATCAGTTTAACTAGTTTAACCACGGGTTTACATTACACATTATTTGTTTTAGCGGGAGTCAGTCTTATGATAATTGTATAACGTCATGGAAAAAAACAAACGTGATTATTGATAATTCAAATAGTGTAAATTTTCACAGTCCTGCAACATATGGCCAATGGCGAAACCCAATGACCTATCATTGGACTGGAAGTTGGGAGGTTAGATTTTAACATAAATTAAAGGAAACATTTTAACTTTAAATAAAAAATACGTCTTATGTAGTCTACATTCAAATAAAAAATACGTCCTAGTATTTAAAATTTAACAAACTAAAATAGTTATGAATATAGGTACAGATTGATTTACCACATAAATGCTTTGTACACAACTAAATAAAACAGTTTTGAAAGCTTTAAAACTAACTTAAAACTGCTAAAACTTTAAGTTTAACACAATTTTTATGTTTAGCAAAGATAGAATTGAACATATACTTTTTTAATTGTATTTACTCGAGTTTTTCTTTTCAAATAATCTATAAGAAACTAAGGCTATATAGATAGTAGTTTTGAATATTACGTTCAAAATTACCGAAATACCTATGTATCTCATATTTTTCTAGTTTGCGATATATCTTTTCAAGTCGTTTATTTTGTGGAAATTTTTTATTTCAAGACGAGAAGCTTTAGCCAATTTTGTAATAAATAGTATCACAAAAATTAGATGGGTTTTCAAAATTTTTATGATTTATCAATTAGCTACTTGCAAAAACGTATTTTTTATATTATTTAAATAAAATTACAAAAAAATAAAATTCATTTAGTTGGTTACTTTTTGTAGTGTTTATAAAATCAGCTCTGAATTAACAAGGAATATTGAGAATTTAAGTGATATTGAAGAAATAATTAAATTAACAAGGAATATTGAAAGACCACGAGAATAATTTTTTGTAGTGTTCTTTCAATATTAAAGAGAGATCAATAATTGTTATTATTTATTATTTAAGGAAGAGAATTGTCCTTAATTTGTATATAATATTAGCAACAGCTGGTGGGATAAGAATGCACCTGAGAAATACCCAAAAAAATTTGACGCAATATTGATCAAAAAAATTATGAAAGGCTTTAACTAAAATAAAAAATTGGAAATAAATACCAAAAAGTAAATAATAGTTTATTATTGATAAATCTTTCATCTCTTCCCAATTTGACTCTTTCATGTCACCATTAAAAAATCAATACGCTGAGTAAAACATTGCTAATTCTAATCTTGCTAATTCCTCCGCGTCGCCTTCGACGCAAAAAAATGAATGCTTGATGAAAGAAATAACCCGTTTATTTTAAGTTCTGTAGCAACAATTTTATTGTTACAGAAATATTAATAAAACGTTTTGGACGACGCTTTCAAATAAAAAAAATCATCGGCAAGCAGTGTGATGTTATTACTAAAAAATACGCGCGATGTTATTAGATTTCCACCTTTTAACATTTTTGATTTATTTCTGTCATATATAATGTTTTTTTCAAACCTTCCACTACATTCGAATTTTCATCGTTATCTTTCGAAATTGCATAAAATTTGGACTTTGTCCTTTGGACAAAGTCCAAAAACAAAGTCCAAAGGACGTTTTTACGCTGTATTTGTCCTTTGTACAAAGTTTAAAGAACGTTTTGTCATAAGTATGAACCAGCCTTTAGTGGAAAAAATTCATCACTCCAATATCAAATTATTTGCAGACGACGCCAAGGTTTACATAAATTTTTCCTTAACAAATCAAGTAGAAAAAAAATCGACAATTGCAAACTGATTTAGAAAGAATTTTATGATGGTCTACAAATTGGCAATTAACTTTGGCTGATCATAAATGTGAAGTTCCTCATATAGGAACTAAAGGTCTACAAAACAAATTTGACTATAGGATAGAAAACTATAAGCTTAAAAAAACCAATCTTGTTAAAGATCTGGAAGTTTATATGACAGAAAATTTAAAGTTTGGAGATCATTGTAAAATTATTGTTAAAAAAGCTTTTAGAATAACAGTTCTTATATTTAAAACCTTTAATTATGATTCCATAAAAACTTTCTAAGGGCATATACTTCCTACGTAGGACCTGTAATTAAATAAGCAAGTGTAATTTGGAATCCGTGCCAAAAAGAGGATATTGATTTAATAGAAAGAGTTTAAACAAAGTTTACAAGGCTTTTATTTAGGAAATGTGGTTTGCGATATGCCAGCTATGAAGACAGAATAAAATTTTTAAGCTTAGATAAATTACAACATCGGCGCAATATCTATGATTTTTCAGAATGTTATAAAATCATACATTACAAAACTAGTATTCATCCTAATCATCTTTTTGCGTTTAATTACAATTAAACCAGTTTTGTTTTTTTTTTTTGAAATTTGAAATGAAAAAAGATTATATGCCATTGCAAATTTATGTTCTCTTTTTTAAACTAAAAATACAATTTTTTTTTTTTTTTTTTTACAAGTAGAAAGAGAAAATTTACCTAATCCGACTGAAAATTTTTCTTGAACTTGTAAAAAATTACAAGTGGCCAAAGTTTAAAACTGGAATAATTTTAAACACACAACAGCTACGTACATGAAATTTTAAATAGTTTGCACATGGCATATAATCTTTTTTCATTTCAAATTTCAACGCAAATGGTTCAGAAGAATTTTTTTTTTTTGGTTTTTTTTTTTTTTTTTTTTTAATTTTTGGAATGCATTATCGCAAGAGAAAGTAACAACTACATAACTCACTTGCTGCGTTTAAAAAATCGTTAAAATAATGGCTCATGTTAGAGCTATAAAGAGCCTTTGAGCCATATTCTATCTAAACCATGTTTTCGGGTTGATGTGGCGAACGTAATCGGTTCGCATGTTGTTGCCAAATTTTTGTATTGGTTTATTTAGAATAAACACTTTGTCTTGCCTAAAGATGTTCACGTTTTTTTATTTCTGAAAATCAACCCCTCCACGATATCCGTCAGACTGTAAGAGTTTTAATAATACGTCCATTAAGTGAATTCATTTTGTGGTTGGAGAGAAGAATTCCTCCTCTTTTGAGTAAAACATGTGTTGTCCATCGTGACGGA
>JASAMX010002471.1:42500-78921 GCA_030248175.1 Microlaimidae sp. YZB2_3 | reverse complement strand
TATATAAAAAGTGACAATTTAACGATTATCAAAAAAATTTCTTAAGTATCTTTATTCTTTATTATGTACGTTTTTATAGTGACAATTTACTTTTTTCTGTCACAATAAACCCGTGGTAAAATCAAAGTTTAACACTGTTTTATTTTTGTAATTAAACATTTTTGAAAGTTTATAAACAAATGCCTTTAATATTTTAAAATAAAAACGCACCGCTATGCTTTTGCAGTCATAAAACCTATTAAAGCCTCGTTCATATTTTGTCCAAAGTGTGCAGAGGATAATACCTAGAAGACAATCTAGAGATGGTACGGGGTCTTGAGAGCCACAAGCAGGGAACTTGGAGCCTTGAAAAATTTTTGGGAACGTGGAGCTACGAGAAATGGGAACCTTTAAGAAAAAATTCGTTTGGGGTTAGATTTAGGCTTTGCTTAGGCTTAGGTAAACGTTTTAGCGATTTTTATTTTCTGCTCCAAGTTCCCAACTTACGGCTCCGAGTTCCCAAATTACGGCTTCTAGTTCCCTATTTTCGGCTCCAAGTTCCAGCTCCAAGTTCCCAAGGCTCCATCGACTCTAAATCATAGAGATATCTTTTATGTGCAAAATTTTTAAAGATTTGTTTTTAAAGATTTGTTTGAAGAGTTGTGTGAAGGCCTCTTAAAATCCTGCTTATAAGAGGTTCAAAATTGTCCATAATCGTTTTGGACTTTTGTCTTTGAACATTATACACGAAGTATGGTATGTATGGTTTGTATGGTCGTTTGGTGAATTTCTTTTAAATAAAAAAATACTTGGAGACAGTTTGTGTGTTTGTAATTTTAATATTCGATACTGAAACGTGTGTGCTAAATTTAGCATGGAGATCAGATGGATAAATTGGAGCGTCATCTGAGACAAGAACTACCGCGTGCCGATTCTCAAGAAGCCGTGGCCAGACTCATGAAGCAGCACGACGATCTTAAAATGTGTAAGTTGTCTCTATTTCTATTCCAGGAATCCACTCCTTGATTATAAATATCGTATCGTCTAAATAAAATTTCTGTTTTTATTTTGATTTTTAAATATTTAAATCGTTCTAAGTCTTTAAATAGATTTTTAGCATTGCTTAACGCAGCGGCCAACGCCATGGATTACGGTCAGAGTTGCATTCATAAAATCCGTGATCTCGGCTCAATGACGGACAATTTGGAACGACCGAAAGAAATTTTTGAAGCCTGTGAAAACATTGAAGGAGTTATGCTACGGTAAATTATATTATTTTAAAATTATAATCAGATTAGGACGTTAAGAATAGTTTAATTTAAACTATATTGAAAATTTTAAAAACCTAAAATTAAAGACAAAAAAAATTATCAAAAAAATTTTAGACTTCACGAAAGAAGGAAACGTGTAGAAATTACTTGGGAGGATCGACGCATTCAAATGGAATGGGGCATGCAGGCCGGTTCACTGTGGCAAGATCTGAAGCTTGTCGAAGATTGGTTGCTGGAGCACGAGAAAATCGTTCGAAACACCGATTTGGGCCATTCTGAGCAGTCCGTTGATCAGCTGCAGAAAGAACACGAAAGAATCTACAGAGAAGCCAAGGTGAGTGAGGTTAATTTAAAATATTATCTCCTGATCTTTGATGACTATCTCCTGGTCTTTTATCATTAATCGTAACCATTTTTTATTGCATCCCTCCTTCTTGTTTTTGCTGCTAGTCGGTTTTTTATGCGTGGGAAGGAATGATAAGTAAATTGACACTTGGATTAGTGTTCTAGCATTTTTGCAGTACTCTTGTAACGTTACGTTGCCAACCTGGACAAAAAAAGGTTGAAATGTTTTCTGCTAATAGCGGATTTAATTGTACAAAAATGCCTGCACATAATAAATATACATAGTTTATTTGTTTAAACCCTCAAATCTAGAATTTATGCACGTAATTTATAACAATTTATTGCTTTAGAACCACCAAGAGACCACGAACAGGATTTACTTCACAGCCGAGCAATTGGCCAGCAACGGTTACCAAGACTCCGAGATCCTGCAGAAGCGCTGCGACGTTTTGCGCCGCAGAATGGCAGAACTCGTAGCGAAGCTGGAGAACCGCCGGATGCTTCTGCAAAACTCCCAGCACTTCTTCGCCACGGCTTCCTCGGTATTTTTTTAAAAATGAATTACAATTTACGTATTGACCAAAACCAATTTGAAATCCGGAAAGATTAAATACGGCTAATTTATATTATTTTTGATTTCATTAATTTTAACTAAGTAGGAACCACAGCTGGACTTCAAGCTCTTTACTGTTAAATTTAAACAAAACATCTTATTTGATGTTTTGACCTGAGTCTTTTATTTTAAAGATTCAGCTGCTCCTTTTTATTTTTATTAATTAAAAGAAGAAAAATACAAAAATGTTTTCATTTTATTGAACAAATTAATTTATTATGCTGCTTTTTTGGTAATTTTTTTTATTAATTGGCTTATATTTTAAATAGGATGGTCATTAAAGCCGTGAAATAATTTTTTTTGACGTGGTACTTGTATAAAATGATTGTTATGGTTTACATTTAGGCCACCATACAATTAGACAAATTGGAATCCGAGATCCGAGCCACAGCAAGTGGAAGCATGCCCAGAAAACCGGAGCAGCTTGCCAGGTATTTTCATTTTTATCTTTTTTATTGTAAAATCAAAACCTAAATGTGATAGTAATAATTTTGAAAAAGAACTTTTTAAGCCTGATTTATAATTTCGTACATGGTAAAATGGACAAAATACATGGTTGTTGGAAACGTAAAAATAATAATATGTGAACTTTTTAATAAAAAAAGCCTGTTTAAAAGAATCGAAAAAACGCATTCATTAGAAAACTATAAATGAATTCTACCTACATAAGTATGTGCATGAAGTATATATGTATGAATGAAGTACATGTATGAAGAATGAAAGTATATGTATTAAGTATGAAGTATGAACTGAATCGACTCGCTGTTATAAAATATTACCAGGTGATTTTCCCCCAGTGCAAATTTTTGTACAAGATGTAGCTTACTCGTAAATCGATATTAATTTAATCAAAAAGTGTGTTTTATTAAAACGTTTTAATACAATTGTGAAATATTTCCAAATTTGTAAATTTTTGCCATTGAAGATAAACAAATTTAGAGTCTAATCTTTTAAAAGCCAGTTTAAGTCTCCAATTGTTGAAAGAGCATTTTCCCAATTTTAAGAAAACCTTTAAAGCCCAGGACATACTTTGTCCAAAATATCCAAAAGACAAAACCCAAAAGATTGATATTGAGTAGTCTGCGATCGTTTTTTGAATTTTATAAACTTTTCTTACATTAATTTTTTTAAGATTAAATATAATAAATATTCGGATTAATTATACTTAATAAAATATAATGGATAAATTGAAATTTAAGAAAGCACTCTGAGCTGGCTGGGCGTCTGCAGGAAATCGCAGGTCCGACAATTGGTCAGGGAAATGCACTGCTGGACAGAGTTGGACGAGGAGACCCCGGAACTAGAGGAATATCAGACAAAGTATTTTTTAGTTTTTTAGCTGAATTGATTTAACTTTATATTAATATATATTTTTAAACCTTGTTTAAATTGAATTTAATGCCAAGTACGTCAATCTAATTGTTTAAGGTGATGTCACATTTATTAAGATATTTCCGATCCTTTAAAATTTGCATAAATAAAAGCAATATTTGAATTTGACGCCATAGTGTCTGTTTATGTAAATTTTAGACTAAAGTTCTGAAAATAAAAATCTACAATTTTAGAGAAAATTTACTCGCAAAATTCATTTTTTTAGGTTTCCGAATTGGAAAGGAGAGCTCAAGATTTGGACCAGCTTTGTTCGGCTCATAGAGAAAAAGCTTTAAAAGAAAGTAAACAAATGCAAGACTTCGAAAGAGATTTTCAATCTGCTCATTCGTGGTTAATAAATGTAGCAGAAGCATTTTTAGCCACTTATAGGTAATCTATCAAAACTTTTATAACAAAAATAATTTTTAAAACACTTTTTAAAATAAATATTTAATGGGACAATTACTGTAGTACTATTAAAATTATATTACTCCGATTTGCTTACAAGAAACTCAACACACCAAAAACTAGTAGATTGCAATGTAAACTAGTCCTGAATGTTCAAACGAAAACTTTAAAACAGAAATTATAAAAAAATAAAAATTTACGTTCATGTATTTGTTTTTAGATAGGTATTTGTTTTTTCAAACGTAGACCTGAAAATTGATTTTAAAAATTCCTAACTTTAAAAAAATATTTTGTTCAATTTGATAATATTTTTAAGAGACAATTTTAAAACTAAAGCAAATTAAGAAACCATTTACATATAATTTTAGAGATATGGGCACAACTCTGCCTGCGTCAACCGATTTTGTAGAGCGTCATAAACAAATCGCAACAGATATAACGGTAAGTGTTTTTTACTATTCCAACAGGTATTTTATTTGTTATTTCATGTTTTATTTTATTTCGATAACAAATATTTTTTGACTTTTTCAACAGCGATTTTTTCATGTTTTATTGCGGTCATATTCCCTGCAACGTAAGAAATGTTTTTCGAACAATAAGGAGATTATTTTATTCAAATAAATAGAGTTTTCATAGCATTATTTATATTAATTGACTTTTATTTTTATTATATAGAAAAATTTTTTTTCGGGCATTTCTGCCAACGAAAGAAACATTTTACAGTATTATGTATTGGTGTTAATTGGGGTTTATTACGATTTATGGTGATTGAATTTAAGAGAATTTAGAGCTGGCGCTTGGAGCTGAAAATAGGGGACTTGGAGCCCAAAATGGGAACTTGAACCCGAAACCGTAAAATTACTTAAACCAATTCTAATCCCACAGTGTAAGACAACCCTAACCCCAAATTATTTGTTTTTTCGGATTTAACTTCAAACTTTCGCGGCTAAAAAACTTCCCAAAATTTTCCGATGGCTGCAAGTTCCCGACTGAGGGCTCCAAAAACCGTTTTTTAGTACGCTTACAAAAAGTAAACTTTTTATAGTAATACCGGTTTATATAGTTTAATTATTTAGAATAAAGAAATGGATATCTTTAATATGCTTGGGAGATCCAAAGAGCTTCAGAATCAGCTGCAGGGAGCTGACGCTACAGAAATGGGTCGTCGCATTACGGATTTCCACTCCAGGTGGGACCATCTGAAACAAGTGGTGGAACGACGTGTTCAGTTGGGCCAATATTACCAGCAGTTTCATAAAAGCGCTGTTGAAGTAAATATTTGTTATATGATTTTCATAAAAGCTCTGCAATATTATCAGAATATTTAAATCGATGCTAATATATTATTTTTACTTAGATGGCTACTGACGTTGATACACTGGAGGCTATGATTAAAACGAGCAAAGATATTGTGGAACCCGCCACTCAGAGACAGTTCGAAGAAATTTGGACCGGAATGGGTCAGTCTTATGCAAAAATGAAACACCAGGGAGATAAATTTCTTGCAGAAGCAAGAAATGTACATCAAGTAAAATTAAGTTTAATCTGTAGATTACATAATGTTAAAAAGCGTGTTATATAACATGTAATTTAGCATCTTATTTTATGATTATTCACCTATAAACAACAGTTATTTACAAATCCGAGACTATTTTAAAATAAAACACTTTTTTTTCAGGACCCTTCGTTGGATATACAGCGCGCCAAACTATGTGTAGAGACACTTTTAGAGCATTTTTCCCAAAGAAATCTTCTTGTTAACAATCTTTGGAGTGAGTGGAAAGAGAAATGTAGTGAGTCCCGAAGAATTCAGGACGATTGGTTGCATTTCCTGAAGAGTTGCCAAGAAACTCTGGAACTTTTAAAGAAAATTGAAAACGAAGCCACACTGTGCTTTGGAAGATTTGAAGTAATTTTGATGGTTATTTAAAACCACGTATACTCGTTTTTTTATACATAATTTTCTAATTGATCAAGTTCATTTGTTATAAACAAAAATATTAGGAAATTATAAAGTTTTGTTTAGGAAGCACCTAATGTCGTTTCTGAGAAACAACAAAAATCACTAAATGAGTATCTTCCAGTCGCCAGAAGAGTACAATTGGAACTAGAAACACGTTTAAGAACAGCTGAAAATGTGGACGTTAAAGGCGAATTAAGGTAAACTTCTTAAAAGATATACATCTATATATAAATAAGGTAAACTTCTTAAAAGATATACATCTATATATAAATAGACGTAATGTCGGTGTGTTTGTGTCTGTCTGTCTGTGAGTCTGTCTGTGTGTTCCCTAACTCCTCCCTAACCAACCACCCAACGGATTAATATGAATCGTTGGAATGCTTATAATCTAGGGAATGTCGTAAGGGGGTTGAATATTTGAAACAACTTACATGGACATTTTTATATTGGACAACGTATTTTCACCAAAAAGATTTTGGAAGTTAAAAAATTTTTTGTCCAGGAATTGGCTTAAACTTATTAGTAAGAGTAATTAGCCAATGTAAAGCCAGAATATCACGTTTTTTGGAAAAAAGAACATTGACACTTTATACTGGACAACGTTTTTTTTCACTAAAGAAGGGAATTACGTGCTCCCCAACCACAAATGGGATTGGGCTAAATGAGATATCATTGCAAAGCTTGCAGTCCGGGGAATGTCATAAAGGGTTAAAATTTAGAAAATTTTTGCATGGACATCTTTAGCCTGTACAACACATTTTCACAAAAGGGGGCCCTATGGATTTTGGAAATCGAAAATTTTTTTTTTCTGAATTGAGTTAAACTGATTGATAAGAGTAAGTAATCAATGTAAAACCAGAATGTGATGTTTTTTGGTAAGATTAACATATACATCTTAATACTGGACAACGTTTTTTTCACTAAAAAGGGGAACGACCTTCCTCCCCAACCACAAAAGAAATTTAACTAAATGAGATATCGTTGCAAAGCTTACAGACAGGGAAATGTCATAAAGGGGTTGAAATTTAAAAAAAATCGCATGGGCATCTTTTGGTTGGACAAGACATTTTCACAAAAACAGGGCCTATGGACTTTGAAAGTTGAAAAATTTTTTATTTTAGAATTGGTTCAAACTTATTGGTAAGAGTAATTTGCCAATTTAAAGCCAGAATATCATGTTTTTCGAAAAATGAACATGGACCTCTTAATGCTAGACAACGTTTTCTCACTAAAAGGGGCAACGAATTTTCTTCTTAACCACGAAAAGGATTGGGCTAAATGAGATATCATAGCAAAGCTTAAGTTTTAAGGAATGTCATAAAAGTGAATTTTAAAAAACTAAATAACAAGGACTTTTTTATGCTGGACAACGCATTTTGACCAAAAGGTGGGAGGCCCTCTTCCCAACCACAAAACGGATTGGGCTAAATGAGGTACCAATGGAAAGCTTACAGTCGGGAGTATGTCATAAATGAGTTGAAATTTTTAAAAAATAACATAGACATCTTTATACTGGACAACATATTATTACCAAAGAGGGAAAGACCTTCCACCCCAATCACCAAAAATATTGGGGTAAATAAAATAATATGGGTAAATCTTATAGTTGAGGAAGCATTATAAGGGGGTTGAAATTAGTAAAAAAATAACATGGACATCTTTATGCTGGACAAAAAAATTTCACCAAACGAAGGAAAAACCCTTTTCCCCAACGACAAAATAGAGTGCGGGTTAACTGAGGTATTATTGTAAACCTTACAGTCATGGGAATGGCACAGAAGGGTTGAATTTAAAAAAAAATATAAATAAATATAAAAAATGCCGAAAAAATTATTAGTCAGCCGTAGGGCGGACACGGGCTACTTGTTTCTGAAAAAAAAAACTAATATAATATCTTTTTGTTTTTGTTATAATTTTGGTTAGTTTTATGAGCTTAATGTATATAAACGCAAAAACATTAGTTTGGATTCTAAAATAAAAAAAACAACTCCTTTGAGAATTAATTTCTTATATCACCCAGTAGAACAGACTACTTATTATACACAAAAGTTTATTACTTCAATTTTAACAATAGAGCTTTTTGGCACCACGGCTACAACATTTCAAAATTACATTCAAATAGTTCCAGTATTAAAAGAGTGGTTTGTTTTGAGATTGAACTATATAGGAATTTAAATTGTGAAATTATTCCTTGAAAAAAATTGACACTTAAACTTTTGTTTTCAGTATAAAAGTGCTATTTTAAACTTCATTGTTGAGATTTTGCTTTTAATATAGTTTGTCTTAGTCTCATGATCAACTGATTACAAGTCTTAAGAAAGGATTGCCTTTTTTTAGCTTTAAAGGCAGCTTTTTTTCTCTTTTCAAATTGCTTTTAACGCAGTTTTTGCTGCCTTTGCCCTTTTTTTGCAACCTTTTTCCAGCCTTTTTACTGAATCTCGATTAGCTTTCAATTTGCCTGCTTTGCAGCAGAAGGCGCTTCTTACCTACATCTTAACATGTAAATATTTCAACATAAATTGCACCATCTGTTTTCTGTCTCCTAGTCCTACCTGTCTCCAATGAAAGTTTCGCTGTATTCGCTTTACCTGTGTTTATGTAAAGATAAATTCTATCAAGGTGAAAATAGATAAGTGGTAAAGTAATCACTCGTTCTTTGAGAAAATATCACGTGCAGAAAAACACATGACGCAACTAAATAATAATTGGTTGCATAACCGCTAAAAAATTTTTCTTATTTTTCTCGCTCGCGGGTTTATTCTTTATTTCTTTCTGACGGAGAGCGGTTACGCCCTTAATTTTAGCCTAAAAGACTTTAGCTTTAGTCCTTTTATTCTGCCGCGATTTTCTTCTTCTTTTATTTATCTACTATTTATAGGCTGATTTTGCCGCTTCCTACCTGCCTACAACTTAACGAAGGCAAACTAATTAAAAAAATTGTTTGTTTCAAATAATATTGTTTTCTAAAAAAATGTTCTTCTATAATTTTAGATTGGAGAAAGAAAAATTGGTGGAGGATTTGTTGCAAGCAAATCAACGTCTTCAGGCTACAATGACCTGGTTTGAAGTTATCTGCAGTATGACTGTGACATTCTTTAGAAATCTACATCAGGTTTACAAATTTTAATATAAAATTATTTTTATGGATTTTAATATTTTTTAATTAATAGGGTAACTGACTTAATTTCGGCCACGCCTTAATTTCGGCCACCAATTTAGGGTGTTAGAAAATTGGCTTATTTTTAAAACACAAAAGAACTAGCACAAAAGTAACTGGATTAATGTTGAATAAAGTGTTTTTGCAAAAGTTTTTTTATTTTTGTTATTCTACATTATCAATATTTTAATACAAAAAGTGAATTTTTTGTGATTTTCTTAATTTTCGCTTTGTGTTTAAACTGCATCAAATTTAGAACGAAGCAATATATAACCTTAAAATATCTTCTATTTAAGGCTCAAAGTTGTTAATTTTCATGTTTTCATATTTTCTTCAAAATCATTTTGCAATGCGTGTAATTAACTGCGCATTTTAAGATTCCGTTAATTTCGGCCACCTGAAAATTTAGGTGAAAGAACCTGCCGTTTTTTGCTGTTTTTAAATATCATTGTACTACTGTATTTGTAAAGATTTTTTTTGCTCGTTTGACTTTGTTTCGACGTTTTTTAAGCCAAAAATAAAAATTGAACAAAAAATACAAGTTATTAAAACTTGTTTTTTTAAGGATTTGACATAATTATTTAAAGTCTTGCTAATAACTATTAAAGTTCGCAAACGGGAAAAATTAAGTTATATGTACCAAGAACAATACCTAAGGGTAAATTTGCAACCTTTAGAAATTTTTATTGTTCGTTTAAGCAATAGTTATGGCCAGTTTTTTGTAGGTGGCCGAAATAAATGGCACGCGCCTTAACTTCGGCCATTTTAAAAAAAAAGTTTAAACCTTCACTGATTTTTAAGTGTAACAGAAATATTCAAATTTCGCACTGGAATAACAAATACAGCTATTGTTTGATTTTTAGGACGAATTTTGGCTTGATTGAAAAAGCCGGAAAAAACTTATTCAAAAAAATAAAAAAAAGTGGCCGAAATTAAGTCAGTTACCCTATATGTTTTTATTAAGACATTTCAACAAATTGAAAAGTACAGAATGTAATTATTTTTATTAGTAAATACTTTTAATTTCTGGTATTTCTAAAGTAGCTTTTTACTTAACCGATTGATGAAGCATATTTTTATTTTGTTTCCACGGTATATTGAAATTTTGATTTTAGTTGGACGAATGGACTAAGAGGGTTGAGGAAAAATTTAGTCCCGAGCAGTTGCCTAAAAACGATCCAGTTCAAATGGAGCAACTGGTCAGAGAGCATGAAGCTGCAAGACAGACAGTTTCTCAAATGATTAAATTTGCTCACACTGAGGAAGCTCAAATTTTATCCAGAGCAAGACAACCAGTAATTCATTTTATTATCAAATCAAATGGTTTTTTAATTTTCTTAGCTATCTTAGCCGCTTGCTATACTGTTAATAAAACGTAATTTAACAAGCAACGTTTATTGTGAGATAAATAATTCTCGGTTCCAGGGTACGGTAACATGAAAAATATCCATCTGGCAGCTTCTATAGTGCAGTAATATTTGTTTGTATATGGCAGAATATTAATTTACATTATTAAAAATAGTGGGTATAAATGGACTTTTTTATAAAATAATTTTATTAAATAATTTATACTCTAAATTTTCCAGTTGACAGTCAATTGGTCGCTGTTGTTAAACTTGTTTAAAGATTTTATTTTAACTCTACTTCATCAGAATTATGCATTCTTGACTTCATTTATTATCTTATTTGTTATTTTATACTGATGTATAAATCATAGGATGTTCCGCGAGAAGTACTGAATGAAGTTGAAAAGCTTTCTGGATTAATTAGCAGTAGAGTAAAACGGTGGGAGGAAATCTGGACAAAACAACATGCTGTTTTAAAAGAATTCAGTGGTTCAGTAAAAATACTCCACGATTTACAAGAGGTTTAATTTTAATTTGGCAATTTTAAATATGTTTTTGAGCAAATTAATTTATTTTAGAAATTATAAGTAATATAACTAAATAATTATTGTTTGTAGAACCATGATTTAACTTATATCACCAGCAATTTTGGTCGAAATATATGATATTGTATTCAGCCAAGAGTTGGATTTAAACAACAAATATTCGCTCAGTACTCTGACCAAAAATATATAATAATATATAATATATTAAGGAAAAATATGCCACTCAGTCTCAAAAGCGAAACGATTTGGTGCCATTTTTAGAGCACTGCCATTAATTGTCGTGCGCATAAAATGGCAAAACAACTGTTCTTATTGAGGCATGTGTCGTGTAAATGGGCACTGCAAAATGTAGAAGTGTTTTTGGCAATACCTAGCTTGCTAACTCAAAAGCACTGCATTTTGAAGCACACTGCACTTTTTTAGCAATCTTATGCGCATATATGAGCATATACTGCACACAAAATGGCACAACCACGGGAAACAAAAAAATAAACCCACTAAAAAACCACTACTTAGTTTGCCCACTGTACACAAAATACAAACTTTTAGTATAGACATAATAAAATAAAATCCAATATAATACATATATTGATCTTTTTGTGTATTGCATTGGATTTTATTTTTGTATGTCTATACTAAAAGTTTGTATTTTGTGTACAGTGTGAAAACTAAATAGTGGTTTTTGGTGGGTTTTTTTGTTTCCCGCGGTTGTACCATTTTATGTGCAGTATATGCGCATATATGCGCATAAAATTGCTAAAAAAGTGCTGTGTGCATCAAAATGCAGTGCGTTCCAGTTAGCATGCTACGATATGCGCAAAAACACTGCTGCATTTTGAGCAGTGGCCATTTGCACGACACATGACTCGATAAAAACAGTTTTTTTGCCATTTTATGCGCACAACAATTAATGGCAGTGTTCAAAAAATGGCACCAAATTGTTTCGCTCCTGAGACTGAGTGGCATATTTTTTCTTAATATATTAGATAATATTTTATATTTTTTCTCTGACCGTTAAAAAATCCGTATAAAATTTCAGAACAGGGTTTCTTACTATACCGGCATCACACTGTATTAGATTTTACCTCATTGTGCTGCCACTACAATAAAATCAAATGTAAATCACCAACTATTTGATGCTCAATCCCAGTTAAAATTAGCAATATTTTCTTGTCGTATCCTTTGGTCAAAGTGGGAACAATAAATGTTATTGCTGAATATAAATATCATTAATTTATAAAAATCCTGAAAAAACTATATTGTATTGTTTAATTTATACATATTTATTATTTTGTAGCTTTTGCCGTTATTTTATTCACATGACGTCCTAAGTTAATATTTTATAATACTTTTAGTTGCAACGAACTGTGACCAGACTAGATGAACGTTTAGTTTCTATGCGACAGCAGGTTTCAACGTCCCCTCAGGCCGCACAGATTGTCAGCAACGAGTTCAGGGAATTCGAAAGATCAGTGAATGTAAGAGATTTGAATAATAACAAAGCGTTTTATTTTGTTGTAATAGAGATAATAATTGTTTTAAGTTCAGACGTTGAACAATATTTTTAACGTATGTCTAATCTTCAAATTATTTTTGATGTTTTAAGATGTTTGCTTTTCAATATTTTGGAGAAGTCATGAGATTTAAACCTTTACAAAAATTTTAATAAATAAAAATGAAAAGTTTTGAAAAAAAAAGTTTGCACCCAAAATCAACAAAGATTCAGAACCAAAGATAATTTAAGTGATTTTATTAAAAATAATAAATACTTTTATATAATTATACATGTAATTATACCCCCCATAATCTTATTGCTTAAAATTTTGTCATTTTCAGCAAACTGACCAAAGGATCCACTCATTTTTGGACATGGCGAATCGCGTACCTTTCCGAAACCAACCTGATATTAGAGATGGAGCAGAAAAACTAAGCACCAGTTGGACTGAATTTAGATACCGCTTAAACAATTTTAACCAAATCATAAGCACTGCCGCTAGTTATTTTTCTCTTATTGAACAGGTAATAACTTTAAAGAAATTAATTCTTTAACAAAACATTGTAATACTAATGGTTTAAATTTTAATTAAAACAAAAACACCAAAAATTATAACATAAATAATATCGGTAAATTTAAAATGTTTTAGACAGAAATCTGGATTCAAGAAACTACGGAGTACATATCATTGCTTGGAAAAAGAAGTGCCGAGTGTCAAACATCGCAAGAAGTGGGTCAGCTGAGAAATCAGTTGGAATCCTACACTAGGACTAAAGAACTGGAACAAGCAGATCGTATGAAAAAACTCAACACAGTCGCCATTACTTTATTTGGTAGATTTAAGTTTATCTTAAAACGTAAATTTTAAATTGTAAATTTAAAAAATAATTGTAAAGAAAAAAGTAATCTATATGCAGTGGAATGTGTTATTGTTGAATATACAGTTATTTTCGGAACAAATCATTTACAGATATTTTTTATTTATTTATAAAAGTATTATTTATTGTTTTGATAATCCTTGTTTAACAAAACTCTAGAATTTTAATTCATTAGAGATATTGGATATTCAAGTGTGAAAGTTTTGTGATTAGATTATACACTAAGGTGGTGGAAACTTGCTGATTTCAAATCAAATGCTTATCTCATTTGCTTTGGAGCTTTTATCCGCTTTTTTGGTATTTCATAAATTAATATTTATAAATTTTAATATAACGCGTTGAAGTCAAAATATTACATACTATATAGGCGAAGAAGCAGACCACAAAATACAGCATTTGAAGAAAAAGTACAAGGAAATCGTAGACTCCTTTGTTCGTGTGAATGATCAAATCTACACACTGATAGAAACGACACGGCAAGCCGAAATAAAAAAGCTGCAGGTACGTTTCAGATTCAGTACTGTTCATTTTTGAAGAAGTTAAATTCTGTAGAATAAGTTGAAAAAAATACTTTAGTGATTTTACGCGCACAAAATTGACAGATTTTATACAATATGATAAATAGGTAAAGTCAAAAGTAAAATAGAATCAATAATAAATCAAAAGAAATTTAGATTCCAGTAATTTTCGATTGAAATTAAGTTACACAGCAGACGCAAAATAATTAGAACTTAAGTGATAATGATGATCGCGTACCTATATTTATGTTTTTTTTAATTTCAATATATAAATGTACTTTAATGTTTTCAGCAACCGCCCAAATTCAATCCACCATTACGTGATTCGGAGGTAAATAATCTTGATTGATATTATTGTATTTTTAATTATATTAAATTTTTATGGAATACTAGTGATATTCCTCCAAACTCCGAAGCGGAGCTTATTTTTTAAGAGCTCCGGAGCAACCCCCGCAGCAATTCCATAGCTCCGCTTTATTTTGTGTACTAATTTTATGAATAATTAAAGAGTGATGCTATAAATTATTTTGTCAAAATTTTTTCATAAAATAATTTTTTCAAATCGTTTTTTAAACAATAAAAAATAGTTTAAAAAACTAAAATAGAGTAACTAAAATTTATTTCAAGCTTTAATAAGCTTAAAACAACTCATTTAAGGGGCGGAGCTCCGAAACTCTGAAGCTCCTTTAGCTTTAAATGACCGGAGCTCCGAAGCATGATATTGAAAATTAGGAGCATCACTGGTGTATACATGATAAATTGTAAAATTTTATACATTGAATAATTTTTCCCAAGGCTCTACCCTATTTTCGTACTAGATACTTTCCTGAAAGATTGAAGAGTAATACCAATAATAATATCTTTGTAATTTTTTGTAAATTAAATTTTATATCAAAAACAACGTTAAAAATAGATATTTAATGCAAATAAAATAATTTCTATATAATTCAAGATTATATACAAAGCTTAGATTACTCATTAAAGGTTGGGATCTCTTGTTGTTTTAAATGCCCGAAGCTCCGAGGCATGATATTTGGGGGCAGGAACATCACTATTTTAATTACTTTAACTTATCTTGCCAGTCTAATAATATTTCAAATTTAAGGTTATTGAGGGAAATCGGTTTGAATTTATGTGTCGAGTTACCGGAGATCCTGAACCAGAGATCGTTTGGTACAAAGATGGGGTTCCGGTAATTCATAATCCAGATTATGAAACCTCCTGTACTAATGGAATTTGCCTTTTAAAAATACAGGTTAAATTGTTGAATAAAGTTGTTTTATGTGCCATTTTACTGTAAATTTGCTTTATAATTATTTAAATTTTTAAAAATTGAGCGTGTTGTAACTTTTTCCAAAAAATATTGCTTTTACACACAATCTAGAATTAATAACTACAGCTCATTTTTTCGTCAATCATACTACAATTTAAACTTCAGTTTATTTCTTTAGTTGACACGTTTTTATTTGCGAAGACTTAATGTTTAAATTTCAGGAAACTTTTCCGGATGACTCAGCCGTTTATACTTGCAGGGCGTCCAATCCTGCTGGATCTGCAGAAACTCAAGCGAAGCTAATTGTAAAAGGTGCTAACTAATGACCCTTTTACTAATATGTTAACTCATTTAAAAAATCAAAAATTTACAAACAGATAAAGATTTATTTATTTAAAGATCCAACAATTATTTATTGTTCGAGACACAAGGTAATTATACCAAAATTGTGTAATTATTTTGAAAACATACAATATTCTGTTAAATTATAGGTAATTTATATAGCAAAGATTTTCAGATATTTTTTTACAAATACATAGTTTATCAAACTACTTATATTAGGTTCAATGGAACCATGGGAACTCGGGGCCAAAAATAGGGAACTTGAAGCCGTAAGTTTTCATAACCTACAGCTCCAAGTTCCCTCCTTGTGGCTCTAAATACCTCGTACTAAATATTTATGACCACTTCTAATTTTGTATTGAATTCCAGAGAATCCTCTGCTACGAATGAAAGCACCAGAATTTACCAGAAAACTGGTAAATGCTGTTGTAGAAGAGGAGCATGGAATGACTTTTGAATGTCAAGTAACAGGAATTCCGCCTCCTTCTGTCTCTTGGTTCAAGGTACTGTAACTAGTTTTTATTTATATGATTTGGTTGCTAATTTGTCTCAAAAAGAAACTCATACACAATAATAGTGTTTGTAGCTATTTTTGTGAAAACATGTGACGGATACAAAGATCATAGTATCTTAATATGTCAGAATGTCCAAATCACTTAATTAATAAAAATGGTGGTTATCTGCGCAAACTTCATCATAGTATGTTTACTAAATTATTAGTTTTTAAGCCAATTTAATTGCAATTTTTGTTTTTTTTTACACATTATAAACGTAACATGAATGGTGTAGTTTTAAGGACGATTTTTGTGTGGACCAATCGCCCAACTACCTTATGGTATACAACAACGGGCAATGCCAGTTATCTGTTACAAGTGCAAGTCTTCAAGATGCAGCCAGATACACTTGTCGTGCTAGCAATCCTGCCGGACAAGCTGCCACTAGTGCCAACTTGAATGTGACACGTAAGAGTAATTATTAATATTAACTCTTCTGATTTTTTTAAAATTTAATATCTATTTTTTCTTTAAATTGTAAAAATTTGATTGACAAGAATAACTGTTTGTTGTGTCTCGTTATATTTTGCATTGTGTTTTTACAGGAAAACCTGGTGGCCCTCCTGTCTTTATTCGTCATTTACAAACACAAACGGTGGAATGTGGGGACAAGCTGATTTTAGAGTGTCAAGTCAAAGGAGACCCCCAGCCACATCTTTCTTGGTCTGTTGACGACAAACACCTACAAGACTCTCGTGAAGTTAGGGTAAAAATTTAAAATACAATTATTCTTTTCAAAGAATAACACTTTCTTATGTACGTTTTTATAAAAGTAAATTATAATTTCAATTACCGTTGCTTATTTCACAGAAGAAAACTGAACCTTATTGTCACAATATGTTTAGTGTTAAACAAGTCAAACAAGGGACGAAACGGGCTTTTGTTATAGGTCTCCTTTTTAACTAAAAAATATTTAACACAGTCAATTTTTGAGAACCAAAAAATTTGAGCTATATGTATGTCTGTTCTTTTTCGGTTATGTTAACAATCTAATAATTTTACTTAATATGTTATGTAAATGGGTCCAATTTTTTATATTTCTTTTTAAGAAAATCACTAATTAAATAACGTAATTTTATATTTACTTTCAACAATTCCCTAAAAAATGAATAGTAGTTAGCATATTTTTAAACTAATAAAATTTTATAGTAAATTGTAATAAGATTTTGACTGAGAACACAATAGACGCGTAACTGTTAGTGATCATAATATATATGTATATCTACAACGGACAATTACAGACCGTGATGCGTTAGTCTTGTGATATAGTGACATTGCGGTCTAAAAATTTAACGTTAGACTAAAGGGGGATAAGCATTTGGGTGTTAGCTTAAGAATAAAGTTTATATTTTGCTAACTGTAAAATTTTAGATTTCCTATGATGGTTTGAGGGCTTCTTTAACAGTAAATGATGTGGCCCCCTTTCATACAGGGACGTTCACTGTTGTTGCAAAAAATAAAAATGGCGAAGCTATGTCTAGTGCCTACGTGCAAGTAAAGGGACAACCGTAAGTGTTAAGTGAATAGTGTACAGGTCTTTAATTTTGTTTATTCTTTAATTATTGAACATTTTCAACGGTGAATATAGTTTGTACAGGAAAGGCTACCCATGAGTACTGCAGAAAAAAATAGAGTAAAGTACTGCAGAAAAAATATTAGTTTAAATTAAATTACAGGATATTACAATATAAGTATATTACATCTGATGATATTAGTTGCGGGAGTTTTAATACTGGGCAGCTCTCCTTGTACAAAATACAGGAAAAACACAGAATGTCCACAATGTTTTTTAAGTTAAACATTTTTATTTTACCTTCTTAATAAAAAAACTGTACATCAAAATATAGTTTTCCAATTTATCACGTTCTATTCTTGTTTAGCCCTTTTGATTATTTGTCAAAAAACATGTCTGAGACGGGGAAAGAACAGTGCAGCTTAATTTAAACTGTTGCACACCTTCTGCCCCGACAGCCTTTATACACTGAGCAGAAAGACGTGACACAAACTCCGCGTCTGAACCACGATAAAAATTGTGAAGAAATAATACTAATTTAAATTTCATATTGTTTTATGAAGTTTGAGTTAGTAGATTTTCAAAATTATTTTTATTTATAGAAAAATACCGCCGAAATTTGTTGAAGAACTAAAAAATCTCACTGTGCCAGAAGAATTACCAGCCCGGTTTGACTGTACAATTGTTGGAAACCCTGAACCCGAGGTAAAGAAGTACAATAATTACAAAACAAGCTTGCTTAAATTAGTTTTCCTCGTTAATTTTATCATATTCAAAAATAATAAAAACTAAAGGGAGGATTCCTGGGGTTAATCTTATTTTACATGCGCTGTAAACATTTTTATAATTAAACATATTGACGGTGTTTACCAATTAAAACAAATAATATATCACAAAAATTATGTTGTATTTTGCTTCAAGTCGCGGTAAAAAATCAAAATTTGAATAAAATTAGACTTTTTTTCAAATACCAATAAAATTTGCAAACCGGTTTTTCACTAAAAATGGGTTAAAAATGGCAAGTTTTATCAAAATTGAATTATTAATATTTAACTAATACTTTGTTTACAAAGTTACAATCATGGGTCGAAATGAAGTTAGAGCACGCTTGTTTTTTTGTATTACTGTAACAAAAGTTTCGAAAGTAATTAAGAAATTTTTCCAATACAGATTTCTTTAAAAAATCCTTATTTTGCCAAAGTCATGTCTCTTGCACCATTTAAGATATTTCGACGAAAAAAATTACGAGATTTTGTGGATATAGAATTATATTTTCCCAAATAATAGTCAAAATTAAAGACAAACACAGTTTGATTTTGTACCAAAATTTTTAGTCATGGTATTTTTAAATGCTACTCACACGTTTTGGTATATCTTGCTTTCTTTCTAGGTAATATGGTATCGTGATGACCAGCCCATTAGAGAGTCAGAACACAATCAACTGCTTTTTGAAGGAGACCGCTGTTCCTTAATAATTCCTAGCACTAAGTTAAATGACTCTGGTCTTTTTAAATGTGTTGCTAGGAACAAAATGGGTGAAGCCACAAGTTTTTGTAGACTCACAGTTACACGTAAGAAATTGATATAACTATAATTAAATTTAATTTTTTTATACGAAAATGAAGTTAAATTGCCGTTGATGAACTGTATCTATTTTTTTGAACTCAAATCAGTGAAAACTTTTTTAAAGAATTTTTTTTAAATGGACTTATTAAATTATAAATTTGTGTAGAAATTAAAAACTTAAAATCTAATACGAAAGACGTAAAATTGAATAACCGTAGTTTTCTTTTTTATATCATTTTGCCAAAAGTGCACGACAAATACGATGTATCGCTGTGGCAGAAACTTAATTTTTATCTGTGCATCACTTTGACAAAAAGTTTATTTTGTAGTAAGGTTCTTATAAATTAAAGGCATTACGATTTTTTATTTGTCTTTGTGAAATTAAGTTTTAGCAAATTATAAATAATCTATAAAAATATTATTTTTTACATTTTTTAGCTTTGGTAAAAGCGGTAACTCCTAAACAGCTTCCGCTTCCGCCCAAGTTCGTTCCTGTGCTTCAAAATCAAACGCTTACTGTGGGTCAGCGGTGTATGTTTGAGGTATATAAATGATTTTAAATACAAATTTATCAATAAATTTGTTGAAATGTGTATTAATAATCATTAAAAAAATAATAAAATTCATCTACGCTAAAATTGTCACCAAAATTAACTCCAATAGGCAGTTATTTAATAAAAATTATAAAAACACCTTGCATAACAAAGAAAGAAAATTTTTTCATGTCTTGATTGATTGAAGAAAAAATTTTTTTTACGCCATGATCACGTAAAAAACTACACCAATCACACCTTACCTTAAATTGTCCCTTATCCAATTAAAAATATTCAATATGGCTGCCATTCATCTGAGGTGAATTATTTTAAGGTACGCGTTCTGGGCGAACCAACACCATATGTAAGTTGGTTTCACAATGACAAACAGCTTCACAACAGTCCTGATGTACAGGTTAGTTTAATTTTAATAACATTTCGAATAACTGCGGGTGGTTTTAAATGTTTTAAAAACCCACGAAAATGTTTTTGTGTAGTTTGTGTTAATTATTCCAAAAATTTTATATAAATAATATTGTGATATGAATAAATAAAAAAATATAGTGAAATTTCAATTAAAAGTACAGAACAAACCCAAAACCTTAAAAAAATTTAACGATCCAATAGATTTAACCTTTAAAAAATAATCGTGAATGCTTAAAAATGCTCGAATTTGCAGCAAATGATTTGAATTATAATTAAGTAATTCAAAGAATTCTAAAAATATGTGTAATTTAACATTTATTCAGATTCTTTCCGATGAAGCCAACTGGCATCGGCTTGTTATCCATAAAGTGCGCGAAGAACACGCAGGCGCGTATACGGTTAAGGCTTTGAATTCCGCTGGAGAAGCGAAGAGTGTCTCAACACTGTTGGTAAACCAACCTGTTCAGCCTCAGCAGCTGCCTGTTCAAATAAGAAACGAAAGAAATGAACAATACAGACTACAGCAACTTCAGCAGCAACAACAATCATCTGTCAGCTCCACAGTGGTGAATATTATATAACATGCAAAACACTAAATATTCTTAAATTTTAGTTTATACTTCATATTATTTTTTCTGAGTTAAAATTTAAGCTAGTTTAAGCTAGTTAAAAATGTGTTGTGGTAATTCTGTATAGTAACACTCGTGATAAGGTAGTAAATTTCTGTTTTCATTAAAATCTCTACGTTTAAACATAAATTATTAGATTTAATCATCAATACATAATATAAAAAACAAATCAATATCAGGCGACTTAAAAAATCTTTAGACGAAGACCTCGGAATGGGTAAACACTACACTCTAGCGGTAAAAGTTGCCAACATCGTTATTAATGTTGGACGAAGAGTCTCAACTATGGGGGTGAAATTTTTTCGCCCCTCCTGGTTAGTCTTAGCGCTGCCCTTTGCGTAATCTGCATGGGAAAGATAAGTTTCAGGTAATGCAACAAAAACAACAACATAAAGAAGAAATAACTCACAAAAGACTGATTATATAAATATATCAATTGATTGTTTAAAATTTTTTATTAGGTTGTCGAGGAGTTTTTTGAACAGCAAAGTCATACAGGAATGAGTCCAAGTGCAACGGCCCCCGAATTTTTTAAACCATTTTCAGAGGAGTATCACGTTCCTTTGGGACAAAAAGTGCGGCTGGATTGTATGCTTGTTGGAAACCCACGACCAAAGGTACAATTAAATATTCAACTTTAAAGCAAACATTATAAAATACCAATTAGTCAAAATTACTAAAGCAGCTTGCTTTGTTATTTTAATAATACCATGAAAAAAAAATTGTTTCTAAAATAGCAAAAATAATTTACGGGAATATAAAAAATAACTGAAGTGTGTTAGTTTTCTGCTGTTAAATTATAATAAATTTTTAATTTGTGAGATTGTGCTTGATTGTTGATTTTTTAATTTTTATTAGGATTTTAATTTTTATTTAATTTTTAATTGTTTTATATGGTAAGTAGTTTATTAATTAATTAATCAATTAAATCAATCTTAAAAGATTGAATGAATAAAACATATTCAAATTTAGATTGTTTGGTTGTTCAACGGAAGACCGGTTCCTAGTGGACATTGTCAATTTACCAACGTTGGAGACACTTATTCTATTGTTATCCCACAGACACTAAGAGACCATGAGGGTACATACACTCTAAAGGCCCAAAACATTCGAGGAGTCACCGAGTGCAGCACAAGACTCATTATTACCTCATCAATAACCGAAGGTGAACGAGGTAATAGCAAAAAATATTATAAACATATAAAAATAAAATGTTGATAAATTTAGTGTGCCGATTTGCGTTGTTAGATTAAAATTGCTTTGACACGTGTTTCACAAAACAAATAGTACGGGATCTTTAGAGTCGTAAGTAGGGAATTTGGAGCCGTCGAAAATTTTTGGGAACTTAGAGTCGCGAACAATAGAATCTAGGAGCCTTAAAATATAAATTGATTTGGGTATTAGATTTAGGTTTCGTTTAGGCTTAGGTATATTTTTTAGCGATTTTTAATTTCGGCTCCAAGGTTCCCAACTTACAGTTCCATGTTCCCCACTTATGTTCCCAGAGAACTTGGAGCTATAGTTCCAAGCTAACTCCAAGTTCCTTATTTTAAGCTCCATATTCCAGCTCCAAGTTCCTTGGACTCTATCGACCTTAAATCAAACAAATAAATCAAAACCAAAAGTATTTACTGGAATTTATTTGCTGAATTTCATATAAAAAATTGTTTAAAATATTATTGATTTTACATTATTTTAGTTTGTAATTTTATACATAGAAACAAAACATTTTTTAATTATTATAAGATTATTTTTATTGAAAATAATGAAGATTTTATGCCGTGCTTCAACAAAAGTCAACAAAATGTTTACATTAGTGTGTACATTATTATGACAGTTTCTTAAGCAGAATTATTTTCTGCACATTAGTTACAGTTTTTGTTTAGCACAAAAAATATGTTTATCACAGAAGTATGGAATTTGTTTATTTTATTTCATTAGGGAAAAATGTAAAATAGCAAGGTATTTTTTTGTTTTTTAATTTGCAGGTTTATATTATAAAAGTTAAGTATTTTATAATATTGATTGCTTTTGATTATGTTCTCAGGAAAATATAGAAAAAATTACATATTTAAACCAGTTTTGTTTTAATTTTAGGTCTTAGCTCTACAGAATCACAACGTTTGGTGTCAAATGCTCTTTACCAATCTGAAAGCAGACAGTTACAGAGGGTAACTGCGCCAATGCCACCAGCCAAACCTCCTGGGCCACAACTTGTAGCTCCTCATTTTACTCACACATTGGTTTCGGTTGTGTGCTATGAAGGAGATGAAGCTAGATTTGATGGATTGGTAAACGGTAAGTCATTTATATTGAGATTATTTTAGTAAAAATCAAATGCTAAAACAAATTTATTTTAATCTTCGCTGACTTTTTGACATGGCAATAAACAGGAATTTATTGAGGAATGCTACAGTGGTATACAAAGTTTTAGAGACGTAAGTGAAAAATTTTATATATTAGCCAGTAATTTTCAGAACTTATAATCCAAAAATAAGAACTTAAATTCTTAAATGAAAAAAATGACTTGGGTTTATTTTGGTATTTAATCTTTAATATTAAACCGTTTTTGCTGAAACTTTTAAATGGTTTCATTGCTAAGTAGTTGATTCAATGCTGCCAATCATCGCGGTCAGCTAGGTTTAATTTTTCTATAGGTTTACTGATTTTTAATTATGTTGTCCCCTTTCTTTACATGTGTTATGAAAATGTTTTACTAAAGATGAATTCTACCCTGGTGAAAATAACTAAGTGGTAAAGTAACACTCGTTCTTCGAGAAAATATCATGTGAAGCGAAACACCTGACGCAACTTAATAATAATTGGTTACATTATCATCCATGAAAACTTTTTTTTATTATTTTTATTCTCGCGCGTTCATTCTTTATTTCTTCCTGAAGGCGAGCGGTTACGCCCTTAATTTTAGCCTGAAGAATTTTAATTTTAGTATTGTAAATTTTAAATATATTATTTTCTCCACTATTATAATTTTAGAAATTTCACAATAAAGATAAATAAAATTGATGATGGATCCAGCTGAATCCTAAACGTCTTGTCCTTATGTACTCAACAAACGTTTTGACTTTAAATATGTTTAGGCCCACAGAATATGGAAATTTTGTCAAAACAAAACTGAACAACCTAAGATATATTTTTATTTCATTGCTAAATATTTAGTTTTTAGGATTTCCCAATCCTGAACTTAGCTGGCAGAAAGATGGAGGACCTGTCAGCACAGGCACAAATCCTGAAATTAAATTTAGTTCCGCTAATGGGAAAGTAAGATTTCCTTTTTAAATAAGCCTGATTTTTGTAAAGACCGATCCCCTTCAACAAAATTCCACCCACAAAAATCACAAATCAATAAATCACGGTGTTAATTGTAGTCGTGAGTTTAAAAAAGAAAATTTTAGAATTTTAAAAAGTTAAGTACGCTATTTTGAAACCCCTACCTTAAAATTAGATTAAAAAAATCCTCAAGAAATTTTTTTCATTAAAAAATAACAAACACTGCAAAAACAATTCATTGCAATCAAATCATAATTGGGAAATTTTGACTTATAGATTGCTTACTTTGGCGCAACCAATGTGTTTCACTTTTACTTTATTTTAGGTTGGTCTTTTTATCCCAAGAGTTACTATGAATCATGCAGGAAAATACACTTGTACCGCCAAAAACAATGGAGGATTTGCGACAAGCAGTGCTCAGCTTATTGTTCGACGTAGGTTTAGTAGTTTATGTTAGTTGTCTTTAATTATTTCTTTAGTAGTTTATTTAATTTTGATATTTGTAAGTAACCAAAAAATTAAGATTGAACTGAAAGAAATGTTGGGGGCAAAAGCTATATGTTATTAAAAATAAATGTTCATTTGGTAAAAAGTTAATGGCACCTTGCACTGAAACCTGTTACAAACATAGAGTATGCAAACACTAACGTTTTTGACTGTGTGAAAAATATCTTAACGAAGAAAGTTTTTTAAGGGAAGGGAGCGGTGAAGGGAACTTTGAAAAGATAGCGGAATAAAAGTGGGGCATGCAAAAGGCCCAAACCTTTCTTTAAATGAAACAACTTCTAATAAAAAAAATATCAAAAGCTAATGTATACAATTAATATTAATTGAAAATGTAATAAACTAAACAATAAAGATAAATTTCATTAACAAAATGTATATCTCCCCCTAAATATAACTCCCGCATTACTCCCCAGTTTCATTTCAAATAAAAAAATCGATACGAAACGTTCGTTAGTTTAATTTCTGTCGGTTTTGGTGGGTTAATCCGACGAGAAATAACTTGGCTTATTAACTTTTGTAGTCCTATCTTTTAAAATATTTTTACATGTAAATCTCAATTGAATTGTTTAAAACAAACATTTTCTAATAGACACTAAGATACACAATAAATATAATGTTATATTTAGAAATCTCCGTGATTTCGTCTTTTGCTTTTAAAAAAATTTGCATCAATTACGGTATTTTCCGCCCAGGCAGCAATGCTAGTGTTTGCTATGCCTTATATATATTACAAGTGTATTGGGATTTGTAAAGGAAAACTTTTCTTAAATGCTGGTTTAAACCGCACCATCACTATTGCTCAATAAAATTTCGCGTTTAAATAATTTTTCCCTCCTGACTTTAAATATTTGTCAACAACATGGCCAGAAATTTTTTGCACCTGAATTTAACTAGCGATAAAAGTCAAACACGTCAAATGATAATAAACCTCAAATTTGACAACGTTTTTTGAAAAGAGGAAATTTAAGTAGAAATTGAGATGACTGGGAAAACAATCAGTAATTTAAAATCACTAACATTAAAAGTAAAATTACAATAATTATATAATTTTATTAATTTAAAATCAGTAATAAGAAACAAATGAAATTTTTGAATTTTAGCTAAAGCCACAGCCCCCGATTTTATCCAAAGGCTGATAAGCCGGGAAGTGGAAGAGGGCCAACCTCTGAGGTGGGAGGTGAAGATAACCGGAGATCCCAAACCAACCGTTACTTGGCTTAGAAACGGCGTGCAAATTCCAAACTGCCCTGACGTACAGTTGATGGAGGTAGTCCACAATATACATAATGTCAAAATTAATTATAACTTATTTATCTTATTAAACCATTAATAAACAAAAGGATAAACTATATGTATATAATTTACTGTGACAAATATTTTTCAGTTAATTAATCTTTATTTGAAAACTCATTAGTACATTTTTTGAGGAAAATTAAATATAAAAACTTTTTATTTTGTAAAAAAGAATGTAACTATATCAATGTATGTTTTAACTAAATGTTTTAAATATAAAATAATCAGTTGGACCTAGAATCAAGGTCCGTTAGGGCTACAAACTCTGGTGTAATCGCAGAACCTGGTTTTTAAAATGGTGTTCTAGTTAGCACGCATACATGTAGTTACTATATAGTTATAATGTCGTTTGTCTGAGTAGAAATCAGTACTTATATTTTTTTAATTGTTTTTTATGTTATATTTTTGGATCTTTGTATTGTTTTAAGTTTTTATAGTTGATTACTTAAAATAAAAATTATGATCAATAAAAAAGCGCCGATATTTTACCAAATTCTGTAAAAAATTAATTAAATAATAATAATATCAATTAAAATACTTTTTTAGGAAGCAAACGGTGTGCATGTTTTGTTGATTCCAGGAGTAGAAATTGCGGACGCTGGCCAATTTACTGCCAAAGCTGAAAATATTGCCGGAGAAGCTAGATCCACTGCGGATCTGGTTGTACGACAACAGGGAGCCAGGTAGTATTTTAAATAGTGCGTTGTCTTAACTAGAATAATATTACTGTGCTGTTTGTTTAATTTCGTTGATGGTCAAAGAAGTTTGAATTTACTAATACGGTTCCATCAGAATTTTGTCTAACGTAAAATTTATCAAATAGAAATATGTATTAACCGCAAATTTTAGAATTAGCCAAAACACGTCCGTTTATTCTACGTCTCTTTAACAAACTTAAACTAATTATTGATATATCCCGGTAAGGACGGCTCTTGAACCTGCCTCTGGAATCCTGGAAGCAGCATGGAGGCAAGGTGGAGGCAGGTAAAACGGCCTCGGAAACAGGTACGAAGCAGGTGACCCTGCCTTCTGTGTTGAAGCATATATAGGTTAGGAGGCAGGTAGGAGGCAGCTAAAACTGCCTCGGAGGCAGGTAGGAGGCAGGTGACCTACCTCCTGTGTGAAGCATATACTGGTTGGGAGGCAGGTAGGAGGCAGCTAAAACTGCCTCGGAGGCATTTAGGAGGCAGGTGACCTTGCCTCCTGTGTTGAAGCATATACAGATTAGGAGGCAGGTAGGAGGCAGCTAAAACTGCCTCGGAGGCAGGTAGGAAGTAGGGTTGAGGCAGATAGGAGGCAGCAAAATTTCCGATGAAGGCAGGTAGGAGGCAGGCAAAATCCGTTTTTTCCAACTCAGACACCACGTCTTTACCGCGATAAAAACGAAGTGGTGGTTTTAATCATTACCTGTTGTTTTTTGTCTGGGATTGTTTTGCAGTGAGGATTGTAATAAAAAAAAGTAATAGAATATAATTTGCATATACTTTTGTTTGGAATTTGTTTGGACTTTAAATACTTTTCGAGTTTAAATATGCACGTTGACGCAATTGTAACACGCTTGACACTCTTCTTTGCTTAAAAAAATAACATATGCGATTATTTCTTTTATTTGCGTATATAATTAGAAACTATTAAAATTTGCTATTATTTTTTTCAAATTCATTTTAATAAGTTTATATTTTTAACAATTTTATTTTTTTATTTATTTATTAGGTCTTGTTTTATTCTACGTTTTTCAAGGATATCCACATACAAACCTAAATGCGATAACAGTTTCCCAAAATAACACTATTAATAATTATCAGGTATTTTGTTTACCAACAGACCACTTTATTTTATTAGTTTGTAAAAATTAGAAGTGTAAAAAAATAAAAAGCATTAAAGTTGGATGTACATATTGTTGCAAAAAAAATTTTATTGACATAGCAAAAACTTTTTTGCAGCAAAATTAACCTCTAAACCCGGGCCATACTTCGTCCAATGTCTAAAAAACCGAAGCCAAAATTTGATTTTTCGTAATCTTATAAGTATTTTTTGAATTTTAAAATTTTTATATACTTTTTTTTAGGGCGAATCAAAAATAAAAAAGGAAAAATAAAAAAAGCTTTTAAATCACCCATAATGTAACTTTTTGGGTTTTTTTCCTTTGGACGCTTTGGACAATATATATAAACCAGGCTTTATGGAATATGCTGGATTTTAACAAAAATTAATTTGACATTTAACAAGTATTTACACAACCACAGGAGCATTCCAACTATTGAAAAAGGAAAGTACTTACTTGATCTTCTGTCAGTTTTTCTACCGTGACCCATTCTGGCCTGAATAGGTAGAGAGAGCAACGTCACGGCAACAAGCCATTTACAACAAGTTCTTTTAAACAATACTTTAATAATTTTTTTATCCCGGTAATGACGGCTCTTGAAACTACTTCAGAAGGATTGGAAGTAGGTAGAAGGCAGAGATTTGCAAGGGAGGTAAGCAGGAGGTAGGGTAAAACCTGCTTTCCTATTTGAGGCCCCCTGTCGTTACCGGATTATGCTATAATACCAAAGGTGGATAGTTTAATAAAGGTATGTCACAGCGGTCTGTAGCAGCGTGCATCATAAAATCCAATTTGAGTCGCATGTCCGGCCTAAGGCCGCATGTCCGGCCCTAGGGCCGCATGTCCGACCTAGGGCCGTATGTCCGGCCTTAGGGCCGCGTGTCCGGCCTAGGGCCGCATGTCTGGCCTAGAGCCGCATGTCCGGTCCTAGGGCCACATTTCCGGCCTAGGGCCGCATGTCCAACCTAGGGTCGCATATATTGCCTAGGGCCGCATGTCCGGCCCTAGGGCCGCATGTCTGACCTAGGGCCACATGTCCGGCCCTAGGGCCACATGTTCGGCCTAGGGCCGCATGTCCGGCCTAGGGCCACATGTTCAGCCTAGGGCCGCATGTCCGGCCTAGGGCCGCATGTTCGGCCTAGGGCCGCATATCCAGGCAGGCACAAGGGAGCAAATTTTGCTGTGTTGCGTTCTTGTTATTTTTATCATAGTGGTACTATATTTCTGCCCTAGGGCCGGACATGCGGCCCTAGGCGGACATACGTCCCTAGGCTGGACATGCAACCCTAGGCCGGACATACGGCCCTAGGCCGGACATGCGGGCGGGGGGGGCGGGGGCTAGGCCGGACATGCGGCCCTAGGCCGGACATGCGGCCCTAGGCCGGACATGCGGCCCTAGGGCCGGACATGCGGCCCTAGGGCCGGACATGTGGCCCTAGGCCAGACATACGGCCCTAGGCCGGACATGCGGCCCTAGGCTGGACATGCGGCCCTTCCAGACATGCGGCTTGAATTGGATTTTATGATGCACGCTGCTACAAACCGCTGTGTCATACCTTTATTAGATTATCCATCTTTGAAAATACTCATTGCTTTTGCAGACCCTATCGCCTTTTAACCTGTTCAGTTGCGAAATTATATTCTTAAACATTATAGTCACTGTTGCACACTTATCAATTTTTAACATATTTATTTTAAAATTGATTCTTTTTTCCCGTTTACCAAACTCGATAAAGAAAGTTCTGACAATAAAAATTTTCTTACAAAAATACAAATATATAGAAACACTCATTAAAACTAATATCATTAAAAACCATTTAGACCCGGGCAATATTATCACGTTACAAAGGTGACTCAAGACAAACAGGAAGTTGGTATGGAATTGCAGTCTTCGAAAGTTCGAGAAGTGGGAGCAACAAGCATCCAACGATTCCAATAATTTTGTTAACTATAATTATTACTTGTTTTATAAATAATAATTTCCTGATTTTTTATAAACCACCACTGTAGATAACTTCACAATATTGCAGAAAAATAATTCTGAATGCCAATGTATTTAAATTAAGCTTTAAATGTAATATTTAGCTTTATACATATTTTGAAGAAATTTTAAATAAATAATAAGCGTATAAAATTTGTGATACTTTTGTTTAATGGTGCTTAAAAGTTTTAATGTATACAAGTTTTAATAATTATTTATAAAGTGCTTTATCCTAGAAAATGTTTTAGCGTATAGATGTTTAAACATAATTAGAATGTAGAGGTTATTAAATACGTTAGATTTGTTGTTTTAGTAATAGTTTTGAAGAACTGTCACAAATCAAATTTATATATTTTTGCGAAACGAACTACATTTGTATTCTTTACAGAATGAAATCTGTCTGCTTTAAACTTGATACTTTGCCTTTTTGAGATCAAGATTATTACATTTAAATTTAATTCTGATCATTTCAGTATTAAAGCTGTAGTCGATTCAGCGAAATATATATAAATTTTATTTGTAGCAGTACTCCTTTAATTCTGTCCGTAGTTGTTTTTATAAAAATTAAATTTAACGGCAAAATAAATATGTTTATATTCGCAGACACCAAAACATGAAGAAGTATAATATTAAATTATACATAAAAAAAAGTTGTCGCATACCAAAACCGTCAAAATTTTTGTGAGAAAAAAGTATTTAATGCTTTTTTCAAACTATGTAATGCGTTTTGAATATCTTTACCCAAGTATTAAACCATCTGGAGTTATTTCGTCAGAAAATCACGATAATAAAATAAAATAATGCTTGAAAAAGCGTTATGCATCTGTTAATTACTGTATTACGAAAATATCTGCAGGCGCCAACATGTCTGCAGTAAAACTTTTATTTCAAGGCTTTAAACTTTTTTTTGCTCCAAAAGGGCTTTTATATCGAACTATATACAAAGAACAATTAAGGTTTGGATAATTTACAAAATTTTATTACGTTCATTATTTAATCTGGCCTTAAGGTAGAAATTTAAGTATTTTTGTTCTTCTTAAAAAAAACAGGTGTGGTAAATAAAAAACCCAAGCATGCAATATGTTTAAAAAACTTCAATATATGGTTGCAAAATTACAGTATCAGACAACTATCAGTGTTTCTAAACTGGTTTTTTTGAAACAACCTATAATGTATAATGATAAATTAATGAAATTAGTGCCCCACTAAGACATTTTTTCGTTTAATTTAATGTTTAATAGCTAACATTAAAAATAATAATGTTTCTCACAAACTATGTGATATGAATAAAAAATAAACCAACCCATATATTGCAAGAGCCAACATTACTTTAAATACATTTTACAGAATAGATATGTCGTTCCAAACTATAAAGTGCGGTACTATTTTGAAAGCTTAAAGTTTTTTTACTTTTTTAGCAATGATAAGTGCAAATTTATTAATTATAAACTGTAAGGACATATAAAATTATATACTTTACAACAAATTATATCTAATAAAGTGCGGTAGTATTTGGAAAACTTGAATTCATTTTACTTTTTCTCGGCAATGGTAAGTAAAAATTTATCAATTATAAACTGAAGAGAAATTTAGTTATATATTTTAGAAATATAAAGTTATATACAATTATACTAAATTTTATTCGTTTTTATATTCTCTAAAAAATTTTATTGCAAATAAAATTAAACGTATGTTCGCATGTAAAATTGAAAAGTTCAAAAATTTGTTTATAAGTCATTAATTTTAAAAAAAAATTAATGCAAAACCCAATTTTAATTTTTGCGAGGAAATAATTTTAGATGACGTACTTTTTGTGGGTTTGAATTTTTTGAATTACATGTACGTACCCAAAATCCTTTTTTTTCTAAAAATAAAACCACATTTTTTATTAAAATTGTTTAATTCTTGAGTTTGACTGAAAACTTTTAAAAATTAACGAAGAAGTCCTTAACGCTTTCTTTGATATTATTTGACAATGATTTGAAAATTTAAGGTTTTCTGATACATGAACTCCTAGATCCTTTACTGAGGCGGATTTTGAAAGAACTTTGCTGCAAAGGAAATAGATAAATTTGTTATCTCTATTTTTTTCCTATATAAAGTACTTCACATTTCTGTTTGGTCAACTGTGACTGCCACTGCTCAGACCAACCTGAAATTCTATTTAAATCTTACTGTAGATTTGAAGTTTTTTCATCATAGTCATCAACTTAGGTGAAAACTTTGGTGAAAACCTTAGCGTCATCAGCAAATAACTTAATATTTGAAAATTTCACAGAATCGGGTAAATCGTTAATATAAATCAGGAATAAAAAATGCCCTAAAACGGAACCCTGCGCAACAGAACTTGTTACAGGGTAAGATTCAGTTTCAGTGTTATTGATTACTACTTTTAAATCTCTACCAGCTAAGAACAAACTTATCCAAAAAAGGAATCTACCAGTTACTCCCAGTTTATTGAGCTTATACAAAAGTTTTTCATGAGCCACAGAATCAAAAGCCTTCGCAAAATCTAGATATACCACATCTATAATTTTTTTATTATTTAATGATTTAGTCCAGTCATTCAACGTTTCTAGAAGTTGGGTTATAGTTGAGCTTTTAGCCTTAAAGCCGTGTTGGCACCTTGACAAAATATTAGCAAAAAGGTAAAAAACACATCTTTAACCAATCTTTCCATCAATTTACAAATAAACGAATTTAATGACACTGGTCGGTAATTATTTTTTATCATTTTTAAAACCTTTTTTAAATAGCGGTATTACTAACGTAGTTTTCAAATCGCGCGGTAATGATCCGGAGTCAAAAGATTTTTGAAATAGTAATGTAAGAGTTTCAACGATTCCTGCTCCAATCCGTTTGAGAAATAAAGAAGAAAAGCAGTCTGGTGTTTTTGATAATTTATTAAGCAATTTTTTTATAACTTTTAGTATGTCTTTTTTAGTAAAAAACATATGTTCAAGTTTATTTTCTGAATGTGGAAGATTAAAAACATGGAGATTCCCATTATCTTTAGTAAAAACAGAACTGAAGTATTTTGCAAACAGTTCTGCTTTTTCTAAATCACTTGTTGCGAAAGTATAATCATCTTTTCTTAAGGGCGGGATATTTATTTATGTTTTTATTTTACTATTTACAAATTGGTATAAATTATTTATATTTCCTGAATCTAAAATTTTTTTTCTAAATTTGTATGAAAGTCTCTAACTTTTGTTTATATTGATCAGAAAACTTTTTATACTCTAATTTGTTATTACAATTTTTTTGTCTACGCCATAATCGTTTCGTTTTATTTTGCAATTTTTTAATATACAAAGGATATTTTTGTTTTTAAATTTTGGTCGATATTCGTTTTAAAGGTATATGCATCATTATTCCTTCAATTAATACAGATTTAAAAATTTGCCACATTTGTTCAATTGCAGAACTTGTCAAAAAACTTCATCCCAATTAACTGTCTGTAAATAAAGTAAAAATATTTCATAATCACCATTTAAAAAAACTGGGACCCATATGAAATTTTTTGGATTGTTAATTTTAAAAATCTCAACATTAAAAGAAAATTGCACTGTATTGTGATCTGAAGTGGAAAAGCCTAACAAGACTTCTAAGAAATTAATAATTTCAGAATCATTCGAAAGAATCAAGTCAAGATAATTGTTATTTCTAGTTGGGTTTTTAACTAACTGAGACGAGCCAAGTTCTTGAAAAAACAAAAACCAATCACGTTCACTTTGATTATTCGAATTAATTTTTGGAATTGACCCAGTCAATGCTGGGAAGGTTGAAATTCTCACCTGAAATAAAGGTCCTTGATAATTATCAGTTAAATCACGTAAAAACTAAAATATATATTGATCCTCTTGGGTTGACGAAATCGGTTTACGATAAACGCAAATAATTCGAGATTTAGACTTGAAAAAAGATAAATCAACCGCAACAACTTCTACATTTTTATACTTGCTATTAATATTTACCGGAATTGCATTTAAATTAGCTTTAGTAAAGATACAAACTCCTCGGCCTTCGGAGTAAAAGATGAGGAAAGAACGATATTTGAAAACTTAGTCATTTTTGGTGCAATTTTTTTTTCTGGAAAACTATTCTTTTCATACAAAACTTTCTTGTTATTACCGTATTAGGTAAACAAAATAGACGATTATTTTTTATTCCACAATTTGTGTGTTTGCGGCGGTTACAAAACATTTGATTGTGTTTTTTTTCGTTCATGATAAATTGTCCATCACATTGAAATATTTGGCGCCAGTTCGACAAACTTTTTTATGGTAACTCTCATGGTAATTTCTCCGGCGGGCGACATTGTAATTTCTGTTATTATTTTTTCTTTCAGTATTTTTTTATTTTATGTTTTTTGATAATATTTTGCTATTATATGTACATTATTCAGCTACAAAAGATATTTACGGTAACTATAAATAGCAGAAAAATTATTGTCTTAAGGTTTTATAAAGATATAAAAAAAAATTTGCAATGATAAAAATGACGTAAATAACTGACAAAGCAAATCATGGGTAACGCGGGAGCGCCACGGGGCGATTTAGCCCCGTGGCGCCGCGCCAACCCTTATTAGAAAACGTGGGTAAATTTTGAAATTCAAAACCTTCTTCTTTTTCTTCTTCTTCTTCTTATTATTATTATTCCAACGCTCAATCCCTAAAAAAGCCTAAGTGAAAGCTAAATCTAACCCTAACCAATTTTTTAAAGATTCCAAGCTCCCATTGCCTGTGGCTTAAAGTTCCCAAGAAATTCCAATGGCTCCAAGTTCCCTGCTAGTGGCGCTAAAGATCCCGTACTAAACAAATCAATATTATGATAAAAATGTAAAAATCATAAAAAGAGTTTTCTACCGTAAAAAGGAGTATCTATGATGAAATCGAGTGCAAAAAATTCTTAAGACAACATAAAACGAATTCATAATTTCAAAAAATGTGTAGAAAACAGTGAAAATTTTTGTAAACTAAAAAAAACCTAAGAAAATTGTTTTGTTTTTTTCCGTAATCTTCTAAAAACTCCTTTGGTAGTATTTTTTGGCGGTTTAATTGTTTATAGAGTGTGTTTCGTCTTTTTTTGCATCAAGTTAATGTAATTATGAATCTTTAAATCTCACATAAGTGAGATTGAGATTTAAAAAGTTCGTTCGCAACTATTGAATCACATTAATTTTTTGATTTGAAAACAGCGCAAGAAATACTAAACGTGTGTACTAGTTCTAAATTGTACATCATACTGAACATTCAATCCGCTTCTTGCAAACCATGCTCATGCAAATTAAACGACACCATATCATATGCAAAATAATTATTACATCATATATTTATTTTATGAATGTGTTGTTAGAATTAGTTTTTTCGATAGGTTTTTCTTAAATACGGAAATTTTAATATGAATTAAGAAAATTTGAGTACACATGAGTTTTCTTATACATTATTGATGTATATGTAAGGTGTAAATGCTGAAACTCATAATTGATTGATTTTTACCAAATTAATTCTAAACAAAAAATAATTGTGTATAAGATAAAAAACTATTATGCGAGGGAATTTTTTTTATTTTACAAATCTGCCGTAAATCTACAGGAGTCAGAGGTCTGAATTTAATTTATAATAAAAAAATCAATTCAATCTTAGCCTAAATATGAAAATTTTAGTGTTAAATATATAATAGACAAGTTCTGAATAAGTTTCTTTTACTGTACGAGAGAAGGTACAAAAAGAAAAAAAATTAAAAAAAATCGTTGCTTTCTTAGTTTCTTCAGTTTAAACCTATACTTAATAAAAATTGCTACGCGAAGATAAGTTTCACTGCGTTGAAGTGCTTTAATATATCAGTTTGCGCTAAACAAATTTAGGTTTTTTAAATAACATCGCAATAGTTAGTAATCACCATTAAAATAGTTTTTTCGTGAAAAATGTTGTCAAATTACCAAAAATAAAATTGAAATTTGTGCTTTAAAACTAATTTCACAACTACATAGATTTTATTAATTTTCTGGTTGTAAAATTGTTCAAAATTTAAAAATTAATTTCATAAAGCCCATTCCAAACTTCTAAAGAGATACATTTCCTGTAATTGAAACATTAAAAATGTGAAAATCAAATTACAGAAAATGCTTTTATTCAAAAGTTTGAAACGGACTTTATGAAAATAATTTTAAAGTTTTTAACAATTTTACATTCAGAACATCAATAAAATTCGTGTATTCGTAAAATTAGTTTTAAAATTCAAATTTCAACTTTATTTTCGGTAATTCGACATCATTTTTCACGAAAAATCTATTTTAGGGATGATTTCAAAATATTATATTGCTTAATCGAAAAACCATTAATTATTTAGCTCAAACTGTTATATTAAACATTTTAGCGTGGTGAAACATTATCATCCTGTAGCAATTTTTATCAAGTATATAGGTCTAAATTAAAAGAACAAGGAAAGCTACGATTTTTTAATTTAATTTTTTTCTTGTTGTACCCTTTCGTACAGTAAAAGACACTTATTCAGAACTATAATCTATAGAAAAATTGAACAATTTGGAAGTAAAAACTGCTGCTCCCATATATTTAATTAATTGAAAAATTATCCCTTTGTGATTTTTATATCGCTGGTGAAACACAGAGTAAAAATAAAGTTCCCGTCTGAGGGTATAAACGTGTTCAAAAGCAAAAGCGCAGCCGAAGATTAACATCGAGCTTACTACGCGATCTCTTGTTTGCGTTACGGAGGTGTTTTAGGCTTCAAATATCGTAAAAGGTTATCCTCTTCAAAATGATGTAGACAGGCGATA